>PVHP010007816.1:0-55401 GCA_004024765.1 Zapus hudsonius
TTTTTTTCCAGAATTCTTGTTAGGGGTTTGGCGGGGGGAGTGGATGACAACTATGGAAGCCCACATGGCCCAAAGACTCTATTTGCAACTAAAATCATCATATTTAGGCAAAGTTAGGTAGACAAGCATATGTGTGTATACATACACATAAATGGAACTGTATAGCAATATTTTTCCTCCTTAGAGACAGGTCAAGAGGCTGAGCACAGGGTAAAACTAGATACACATATCTTCTTTGTTTATTTAACTTCCTATCAGTCCTACGACTTTTCAGGTTCAAAATTATTGGAAAAAGAGAAAATGAAAAAAAGCTTATCCCTTTCTTAAAAATATTTACTATGCATTTACTTTTGGAGAATGCAGTAACTTAGTTCTTATGTGCTTAACAGTTCCCCAGAGAAAATGTCACCTACTTCAGGCAGATGCCAGAAATGAATTGTAGGGTCTAAGTAAGTAACATGTAATATCTCAAAAGTTGTTTCTTCTTTTTCATCTGGACAAGTTTGATTATTGGTTTCTTGAAGGAAAGTGACATCGTCACATTGGATTAGCTGTCCCATATTTATTACAGAATGTTCTAGAGGAAATTGTAATATACAGTGTCACTTCCTGACATATCAAATTTACACTCAAACCAGAGTTTCTGGCTACATCAATTATAGGATAAACTGTCTATAGGAAGCTCTCTTTTCTTCAGACATAAATTTCAAAATTCAGCTTTCACATTAAGGTAATCATTGTCAAATCTCCCATGACTATGTTATATATTTATTCATCAAAAACTAAGAGACTCAGTAATTCTGTCATTGCCTCCAAGGTGATGTCTGTTACAAGTAAATTCTATGCTTCTTCCATTAACCTCCACTCCAACCACTTTGCAAAATCTTCTCAGGGGTCATACTATCTTGGCTTCCACAGAGAACAGAAGATCAACATTATGCTTGACACCCCAGTCTTTCAGAGTTGTCCCAGAAACGGGCTATAATACTGCATCTGTCCACCTCTGGAAGGTGCCAGCATAACATGCTGAACCATATGTAAACCATGCTTTAGTCGTCTCCTCCTTAGTCATTTGAATGTCCTTCCTGAGGTGGCCTTAGTGAATGTCCATGGAGTGCAATAGCAGGCAGAGTCTTTCATGCAATTGTATATATATTATATATTTCCTTCTCTCAAGTTCAGCATGTCATAATGTATGTAAGACTAAACGGAGATCAATGGAGAAATGATTCATTCATTACAACTGGTCATAATAAAACTGCTTATCATTCTGGAGAAACACAATTATGTTTGACCCATTCCCTTCAGTAGAACAAATTAATTCCTAATCAAAATGAATAAATGTAATGAGTTAACTAATAAAACCTTTGCCTCTCTATGTCTTTAAAGCTCTCTCTGGCATTAGTATTTTATAAATTTATTCATTGTTAATGAAGAGATATATTGTATAAGCAAGACTTGTGGTGGCTCCCCCGTTTCCCTCCTCCCTGTTCCCAAACTACTGGGGGTCCTCCTCAGTGGGATCTCTGAACCAGACCATGGGCTATGGGTTTATGAACTCTACAAGAAGTAGCCAGTTTTTTTTTTCCTTTGTGTGTTGTTGTTGAGGGTGGCAATGTATCTGAATATTCTCCCCCACCATGGTTCTTACAATCTTTCTGCCCCCTCTTCCGCTAAGTTCCCTGAGTCATTGTGGGTAAGTTTTAAGTCTGCTTTACTGTTGAGGTCTTAAGAATCTCTGAATTTCTGCTTTGAACTGTGTTGGCTATCCTCCCTGTCTGTCTCTATTACCCTTTCAATAGGTAATCTGATTTGCTATGGAGGTAGATCTCTTGCTCCTCTCAACACTTCCTCAAAGGTTTCTTTTGGGCCCTAAATGGTAAGGTAAGGGTGGTTCATCTCCTGCCTAGGTGTTAGTCATCATCACATTTCCTTTTGGTGGGATTGGGTTGTCCATGGTTCTCACTGCCTTCTGAAACATACAAACAGAATCTCCAAGGGAAAGAGATATCAGTACAGGTTAAATGAGACAAACATTGTTAATTTGGTGAGATTCTAGCAGGTGTAGCCTCTCTGTAGCTCTCTGATTAGTGAGATTTTTCTTTTGGAGTCTGGGTTCTTGGTCCTCAAAGGATTTTGTCATGGATCCCAGTTCCAGTTAAGGGTTCCTTGCAACTGAGCGGATCTCTTAGCCAATCAGCAAGCTATTGATTACCCACCTAGGATTAGCTCAACTATTGCACAGATGAGCCCTTGGCTTGCTGGTCTGCCGTATAGCAGTGTCCTCAGCATTGAAACATCTGTCCATGTTGCATATCAGTGACCTCTGCTTTCTCTGAATATCATTGGCCAGTTTCTCCTGGCAGCTCATATAATACCTTCCAGCACTTCACATGCTGCCATCTGGGAGCTGGATATCTTTCTGGATCCAGCAGGGTCTCCAGGTATTCTGTGATGCCATCTGTGGAATCTTCAGCAATAGGATCTTACCTTTTGCTTTGACATAAGCTTGTCTTATTTTGGGGACCTCTGGGTCTCTTTGATCAACAGCTCTGTGTGAGAATTAACCAATTACTGGAACAGAGAGCTATAGGTCAGAGCAATTTGTCTTGGGTTAGGCTTCCTTCCACTCTTTACAGGGTCCCTCTTAGCAGGAGATGCCCACACCTTCCTTGAGAGCTTACTGTATGACAGTAAGGATCTTATGGTATCTATTCAATTTATTATTGGTTTAGATTAGTTTATAGCCCCCCCCAGCCTTCCCATTCTTCCTATTCCCCCTCCCATTCCTTCATCCCCATAGTCAGTCTCTCAATTCACCTGTCAATTACTGCTTACTGTTCAAGCTTAACCTGGTAAGGAACTGCAAATGAGCGAGAATACGCAGTGTTTGTCTCCCTTTTCTTGTGTGAGTTCGCTAAGTATGATCTGTTACAATTCCATTCACTTGTCTTTAAATTTCAGTATGACATTAATATTTTTAAATATAATAAAATTTTATTTTTTAATTGATTTTGTTGTTTTGGTTTTTTTGAAGTAAGGTCTTGCTCTAACTCAAGCTAACCTGAAATTCACTATGTAGTCTTAGGATGACCTCAAACTCATGGTGATCCTCCAACCTCTGCCTCCCAAGATCTAGGATTAAAGGTGTATGCCACTACACATTTATTTGTTTGTTTGTTTATCTGATACAGTCTCTGACCAATGTTTGCCTTTTTAAGGTTTAATTATAGATCTGTTCACCAACACAGAAAGATCACCTTAATTTCATGTTAATACAAGTTTGAACTTGATTCACACAAACCAAATGAAAAAAAATCTATGATTTTTAAAGGAACAATTATTTCTTTATATGAAAAGTATTATAGCCTCCTGTAAGTAAGCAATTTCTAAGTCTCATTCATAAAACAACTCATTAAAAATATGAGATATATCATATGCAGCAACATAAATTGCAAGTGAGTATCTGAGTGTCCACAGATGAAACATGTAGGCTGGTCTGGATCTCATCCATTCTGGAAGCACATTGATCTTACAGCATGGATGTGGCCTATGTAGGTAACCATGGGAACAAGCATACAGACATGCTGTTGAAGGATCCTCCCTCCTACCAGCCAACATGTACTTTCACTGAGGCAGCATATGAATTATAAAACCCTTCTTCCCTATCATGCTGGGACAAAAGCAAGTGTTACCCTTGAATATAGATGTTACTTTTTCTTCACATCATAAAGTGTGATTTATGCCAGACTTGGTGGTTCATAACTGCAAAACCAGGACTCAGGATGTTGAGGCAAGAAGATTATTGTGAATTTCAGGCCAGCTTGGGTTGCAGAGTAAAACGATCTCAGAATCATTATCTATATCAGTATCTATATTTCTATCATCTCTATATTGAGGTCTATATATTTATCTTATCATCTATCTATCATCTATTTATCTATCTATCTATCCATCTATCTAATAATCTGTCTAACCCAAACAACAAAGCCTGAAAAGCAAAGCAGTTGCATTCCAATGTTAAATTTTAGTTATTATTGCTGGGGCTGAGTGCTTCATTTTCTGTTTTTGCTTGTGTCTATGTAATGTGGTGTGCCTGTGTGTATCAAGTGTCTATTCCCTTGTGGCACCCTATATGTTAGTCTGTGTCAGGGGGTGCACTTCTGCCTCTTCTTTATTTGAGAGGGAGTCTCTTAATATTTTTGACAATCTCCAGTGATTCCCTAATCTCTGCTCCTCTTTGTGGGACTGGAGTTACTTCTAGCTGTTTATGTATGGATTCCAGGCATTTGGCCTTGGGAAGTTTCAGGAACTCTCAGGCACTCATGCTTGTGTAGGAAGCATATTAAAGTGTTGAGCCATCTCTCCTCGGTGAAAGGAGAGATACCAGGGAATGTGTTCAGAGTCATCTGGAGCTGATGAGGAGGTATGATGTATTTGATCAGCTTTGTCTGCCATGATGAAGTGTCCCTTCTAAACGGTAAACCTAAAATAAACCCTTTTGGGGGCTGGAGAGATGGCTCAGCAATCAAGGCACTTGTCTGCAAAGCCTAAGGACCTGGGTTCAATTCCCTAGTACCCACATAAAATCAGATGCACGAAGGGACACATGCATCTGGAGTTCATTTGCAGAGCTGGAGGTCCTGGCACACCCACTCTCTGTTTCTCTTCTATCTCTATGTGCTTGAAATAAAACAAAGCCTTTTCTACTATAAATGTAGAATAAAATAAAAATTTGGAAAATTTGACTGGTACTGCATTTTTTCATTTAGAGTTTGTGTGTGAGTACATTTTCTGACTCTAAAATTGCCAGAGGACAGGTAGGAAAATTTTCCAGGCACAAGCACCACCTCTTGAGTGAGGTGCCCAAAGTTCCTCCCAATTACATAAGACACAGGCAACTTCAACTTACTAAAGGAAATCTGATTTTACTTACTTATCTTTTTTTATAAATTTAGATGCATTCATGTTAAAATATTATGATACATTAAAATATATATTTTTGGAAATTAAAAATGAATGGACTTTAAACTAGAACTTACTTGCTATAAACCACTATGTATTGTGGAATGAGGCCAACCCTTTTGAAACTAAAACCAAATGCTACAGCACTCTGTAATTTTATCATTCTTCTGCAACCTTTTCCGACAAGACCTTCATATAAATTACAATGAAAAAAAACTATTCTGAGTTACTCTTGCCTACTACAATTCTTGAAATTATTTCTGAAAGTAAAGAACTCATCACACCATATTTTTAACTTCTTGTCCTTGAGTCAGGAGCCTGTTTCTCTGTCAATTTCATTTTTGTACCTGTCCCCTGGCACCTCACCTTAGCAATTAAACTCTCTGATGTGGAACAGGGTTCAATTCATTTTAGAAAAATCAAAGTTTGGATCCATCACTTTCTTTCTCCTTATATATCATCAGAGTTATGCCTCTTCAAAGACTTCCATCAAACCATCCAAGCTTCATTTTGAAATAGCTGGCATTTCTGTGGCCAGACCTTATCAAAATGCCCTCTAAGCTGTTTTCTCATTCTCTTCTTTACTATTTTTTTCAATGACTGGCAACCTTAATACCTGTATATCATCTTTACATTCTATAATTTTGGAGAATTAAATTTCAAAGGATCACTTTAGTTTTTTCAAAGCAGTTTGGCTAGAAACTTGGGTCTTCAATTTTAACTTTATCCTCTCCAGTGCTTTCTTCCTCAAAGAACAGCTGTGTGAATAGAATTTCCAATCATGATCTGTGGTGATGAGACTATAGAAAATATCATCTTATAAAAGTGAATTGTGCCATACCACTTGTTTACAATATAAGAAAGGCTTAGAAGCTAAGGTAAAATATCAATCTTTTTTAAAGATTTCTTCTCTCTCTCTCTCTTTCTATATCATGTAACCCAGCTGTATTTAAATTTGCTATATAGCTGACACTAACCTTAAACCTCTGATCCTCGTGTTTCTACCTATGTAGTTCTGGAATTATAGGTCTATGACACTATCTTCAGCCATTTATGACAATTTTTCTAAGTTTAAATGGTAACTGGAAGTCACAGTCACTCATTTAAACATGGGGTTTTCAATAAGAATGGAGCTTATTCAGTGTCCTTGTGGACATAGCCTATCCCTGTCCTGCTATGAGTCATCCCTGAGATTCCAGGTTCCAAGGAGAATGAGAGATACACACATATTCCCATTTCCTGCGTGGAAATTGCTTATAGTTACACTTCCTTCAGTAAGCCCATTTTTTTGGTTGATCAATCAATACACTCTTTCCTTCTGCCATTAGTGTGTCACAGAGGGTTCCAGCTTTTGGTACTGATCTCCATCTATCACCTCCTGCAAATCCCTTTTCTCCTGTCTGATATTTATTATATTTCGTGTATATGTGTAATTATTCTTGCAACTAATACATGTAACAACATATGTTGCATGAATTTGAGACTAGTGTGTTATATGACTAGACATGCTGTTAACTGACATATAAACTGCATAAAATTATAAAAAGAGGAACACATGATGTTCAGAGTTTAACATTAAACTGGATGGTTATATTCCAACCTATAAGCACACAGTTTCATATTTCTAAATGGAGATACATCATAGCACTTAAGAAATTTTTCTAATGCTCAAATGCCTTTTAAAGTTTTAAAGTCCAAGATAATTATTTTATATCATTTACTTTTTAAGCAATTATTTAATGAAGAATGAAATGTGATATATATATATATATATATATATATATATATATATATATACATAATTTATACATTGAGATATAAACTGTATATTCCTCTTAAACTAAAATCATGATTCATGGAGAAAATGGGCAGGGATAAAGATAAGCATTATGCAAAAATTGAATCTCAAAATATCCACAGTATTACATGTATTTGGAATATTCTTCTGGTTTACTTACAGTGATTGCTACAATTAATTACTCGATCTGAAATACAACAATAATTTATTTTCTGCCAGTTGTATATTTTAGTCCCAGAGGGATAAGATCAAGGTATCAGTAGCCCTTTCTGGGACTTCAAGGAGGACTCTCTTTCCTTGTCTCCTCCCCTTTCTATTGGCTTGCCATATCACTGGGTGTGAGCCAATCTTCACCTTCATGTTGGTCTCTTCATTTCCTGGGCTGTTTTCCATGCTCCCTCAGATTTTCTCCTCTTCCATTGTAACGTCCCTTATCAGTGTGCTGGATCCACTGAGAAAATACAGGATGATATCCTTATTTCAAATGTGCAATTACAACTAAAATTTACCTGCTGTCTTAATGGATTTTTGCTATGTAAACTATCACCTATGGGTGATCATCCTTCCTACCACCCATACAAAGGAGGAAGTGGGCAGTTGCCTTCACAGTGATTAGTTCTTAAATATGTTAAGAACCAAGTGCTAAAAAAGTTCTATAGAGGGAAATATCAGCCTTTGTGTTGACATTTTAATGCAATGAAACAGGCTGTATTACACCTGACAAGCCAAACCTGGTAATCAGTCTATACACACACCACTCTACCACAGTCTCTCAAGTCTTTGCAAAGCAGAACTCATTGTGACATATCAATGAGAAAGATAAAAGGAATTTGAAGATAAATCCCTCTGCTTGTAAAAACAAAGTCAAATAAACCAAGAAGTGTTTTGCATATGAATTTGAGAATTCAAGAGGTATTTTAGTGTCTTGTAAGTAAATACAATCTAGTTCCTCATTTTGTAATTTACTTATATCTTAAATAGTGTGTTAATCCCTGAATATCCAAGAAGCTCAGAAATTATTGATTGAGGAAAAAAATACAAATCACATTAAAGTTTTTGAGGTAAAGAGTCATTGTATTATTTTCTTTAGATAACTTTCTGGTCATACCAGATTATGTGTTTCAATAAATTTCCTAAATGGCCTGTGCATGCATAATTATTTAAATTTCATTTTAATCTTTATTTTTTACATTAGATTCAGAATTACAAAAAACAAGTACTCCATATAACATTTTTTTACTAAGAACTTTAATCAGTATATATTTACTATAATTAATCAAGCAATATTGATATTTTTAAAAAATAAAGCCTATTTCCCATTCTTTATTTATAGTTCCTGAGGTTTTTTTTTCCCCCTCCCAGACCATTTTTTTAAGCTATATTTTTAATATTTTATTTATTCATTTTTCAAGCAGAGGCAGAGAGAGAAAGCGAGAGAGAGAGAGAGAGAGAGAGAGAGAGAGAGAGAGAGAGAGAGAGAGCACCAGCGCCACCACCTTGTGGGTCTGGCTTATGTGGGTGCTGGGGAATTGAACCAGGGGCCTTAGGCACTGGAGGCAAGCGCCTTAACTGCTGAGCCATCTCTCCAGCCCTGTTTTAGGAAGTTTGACAAAATACAACAAGGCAGGTGCAAGCTGCAAATCTTGGCAGTCACTGGGAGGAAGGAGAGGAAGGGAAAGTCATACTTTTTGAGTGAAGGTCAGAAATGGAAGTTTGTAAGCAGCTCTAGAAAGGGGGGGCAGAGGAAAAAAGTGAGAAGTCAAATGGAATCAGGGTAAGCTAGGGTTGTAGCCCCTTCCACGTTGCTGGGATGAACATCCAAATCAGGCACATTTTAGGGGAGGAAGAGATTTATTTCAAGCTTACAGAGCAAAGCTGGAGTTTCATCTGTAGCGGCAGAAGCTGTTTACAAACATCCAAGCAGAGAGAAACCATCACCAGCCAGCAAACACCAAAAGCAACAAGCACAAAGAGCAGTGAGCATCAGGGACCCCTGAAGAGCTCAGACTGCTCTCCTCACCTTTAGGCTGCAAATCAGATATGCACCCCAAACACACCTTGCTGCTGAACCCCAGGATCCACCCTCAGTGACATCTTCTCCAGTCAGAAGGCTGGAGTCCAAGTTACAAGTTTTTAATAAAACAACCAAATGGATATACATTCACATTCAAACCACCACTAGAGCCACGATGGAATTTTGGTCAGGATCCAAAGAATAGATAGAAAGGGGGAAAGGAAAAGATAGTTTTCAGTTAGAGCTCAATGAAGCAGACACTTAGCAGTGGAGATCTGTAAGCAACTGCTGAATTTTTACCTACATTTTATGTGTTTTTTTTTTCCTGTTCATGTATTTCATCCAGAGTTCCCATTATATATAGTCAATATTAAATTCGAGCCTCCTATTAGCTGAGGCAATTTTCAGATGTTTCTTAATTTTGATCTTTGGTTAGTATTGAAGAAAAATGGTCAATAGTTTTACATGATGATTTTATTGGAATTTTATATTTTCCTTCTGACTAAACTGGGTTTATCTGTTTTCAGAGGAACACTGAAGGTAAAGTGCCATTTTCATTACCTCTAATAAGGATGCCTACTATATAGATGATTAATTACTGTTGATGTTGCCTTGACTGAGACTGAGGTAGTATATGCAGATCTTCTCTGCTACACTATGTTTTGTAAGAAATCACAATTTTCAGTACACATTTAACAAGTGGGTATTCTGACCAACTGTATATAGAGGATTGGAATTTGCAATGCTTAATTATTTCAGCCAGTATATTTCAGGCCTTTTCTCCAGCTTTGAACTGTGTAGAAATTTTTCAGGAAAACCAATTCCATAAGTGATCTTTCATCCTAATGGTTCCACAGACTTCAAATTTATGGAATCAACATCTTCACTTTAAGTGACCTCTATGTATATGATATTGATTTCCACACTTATATCTGTTCAGCATTTGCAGATGTGGCACTTTTAAATGTATAATGATATTGCTTTTCTCTGTGTCACATCTTTGTTCAAATAAAATGAAATTTAAAAGGGGCTTTATTAAAGCCACGAACGAATTGAGGTGTGATAAAATCAATGCTGTAAGATTTCAGTCTCACTTAGAAGTGTGGTTATGATTCTCTGCCACCCATTCGAGAAACCTTAATGTCTTAAGTACTGTATTTTATAAAAAAGTCAAGTATAAAAGAAAAATGAGTATATAAATTGTTAGTCAACAAAAACTCCTTTTGTTGTTCAAGAGTCATGTAGAAATGTAGCCAGAAACAGTTAGCTGGCAGGAAGATCGGTGATCTCCCAAGTACAATTCCAAGTTGCATGTTTTCAGTTACAGAAACCAGGTGTCAAAACTGCTTTCACCTGAAGAACCTTGGCCATGTTTCTCATAGAAACCCCAGTTTGGAACTAATTTCCATAGTTCCCAAAAGATTAGCAACTACTTCTTCTCTGAAAAGAAGTCCCAATATCAAGAAATAATACATTTTTAACCTACAGTGGAGATCTCTTGTCAAGGATGATTTCAATCATATAACCCACAGAGAAGAACAACTATTTGTTGCAAAGATTTGCTTAGACTTATTAAATGACAAGCTGAAATAGATTGCAACAGCCATCCATTGCAGGCTAATTTTGAAATACTGGAGAAATCCCATTTTCCCCAGGGTTGTGCACTGGGAAATTGCCTTTTCAATTTTTTTTCATATATATATATATATATATATATATATATATATATATATATATATATTTCATTTGCAAGCAGAGAAAGGCAGAGAGAGGGGGAGAGAGAGAGGTGCACAGGGACTCCAGCCACTGCAAACAAACTCCAGATGCATGTGCCACTTTGTGCATCTGGTTTTATGCAGATACTGGGAAATCCAAACAAGGTGGTTAGTTTTAGCAGGGAAGTGCCTTAACTGCTGAGCCATCTTTCCAGCTGGGAGAGATTCCTGTGGATATTGACATAACCACAAAAGAAGTTCTTGCTAATATGATTGAATTTTGGGAGATTATGGACCTCAGGAAACAGATGTCATAAGAAAGTCCAGGTTTCTTATGGTAACCTCAGAGAAGTAGGTATGAAAGGGCATCAGATGTTTCAGAAAAAAAAAAAACTTCTTTGTGGGTCGTGGAGAGAATAGAGTTGCTGCTGAAATCACTCATTCAGGACAGGGTTGGACTATTTATGGGCATTGTGATTATTATAGAAATGTCAGCAAGGCCTGTGAAAAGTCCATGGAGAGGAAATCACATGCTGAAGCTGAGTATGAAGGTAACGGTGTTCCTATTGCATTTGTGGCAATGATGGGCAGAGGCAATGCTTCGAGGGGCTTGGTAATACTCTACATCCCACTAGAGTTTTCCTTCCCATCACACAAGCCTGGGATCCTGGGTGTGTGTGATCTTCTCCTTGACTGCCCCATGACCTTAATTACTTCAACATATTATCTCTGGGATAATAAATACCATTTGTGTTTCCATGTTGGATTAGTACTCATCACGATTAACATGAACCCTACAGAGCGATCATAGGAAGCTATTTGGATTAAACAGCCATTTGGTCAGGACCAAACTGTGAGGAGTTACAACAGAGAATGCCATTTATAAGAGGAATTTGTCATTGAGTTTTTAGGGGAAGAATCTACAGATTTCTAGTTTCAGAGCAGAAAAAACATGGCAAGATGAAATGATGGGATACAAACACTCTGTATGCATGATATATATGCTCAGCATGTATGAGATCCTGACTTCAAGCCCCAGCTTCATTCCTTCCCAGGATATAATGGATTTTAAAAATATTTTATTTATTTATTTGCTTTGAGAGGGATAAGAGAAGAGAGAGAGACAGACAGACAGAAAGACAGACAGACACAGAGAATGGCCATGCCAGGGCCTCTAGTCACTGCAAGCAAACTCCAGGCACAGGTACCACCTTATGTATCTGGCTTTATATCAGTACTAGGGAATCAAACTCGGGTCCTTCTACTTTGCAGGTAAATGCCTTAACCAATGAGCCATCTCCCCCCCTCCCCCAGTATATCTGTTTTAAAAGACAGAAAACAGCAGTTAATAATGTGTTTTTTTGTAAAGGAGCCCATTATTATAAAATTACAGCAGCCTTTGGATTAACAGAAAATCTGTACTTTCTGCCTTGCCCCAAGCAAATGGTGACAAGTTGATTACAAACCAATGGTAACACAGTGAATGATATCCATTATTCCAGCCCAGGACAGAGCCAAAATCCCATACTTGAAAGGTAATATTTAGGGCTGGAGAGATGACTCAGTGGTTGAAGACCCTTGCTTACAAAGCCCTATTGCCAGGTTAGATTCCATGAACCCAAGTAAAGCCAGATGCACAAAGTGGTGCATGACTTCAAGTCCATTTGCGGTAGCAAGAGTCCCTGGCACACAAATACTCTTTCTGTGTCCTTATTAGCTTCGTTTCCAGCTCTATTTAATTAGGGTGTGCATTCTTAACCCAGATATGCTACAGCTATCTGCGTTACCTCCCTTCTCCTAATCTCCATTTGCTTTCTGTCAGTGTTCTTAAAATAAAACTGCTTCAAACTCCTTGCATAGTTTAGTATCTAACCCTGTGCCATTGATAAAATTCAATTGCTGAGCATGACATGTGACCTTTTAGTGAGTCAACCACACTTCATGTTGCTCCTGAAGCCCTGGTCAAAACTTGTTACAGAATGTGACAAGGTTTTCTACACAGTATTCTCTCTCTTTTACATGTCCTTCGAATGTTTTCTGCCCACTATGACATTCTGAGTGGATCAAGGCTGTCATCATTTCTATGGAGAATATGTGTACCCTCTCCTAATTCTATGTGTACCACCTTGCCTGTCTTTTCATTCTGCCATTACTACTACTCCAGCTTTTAACAAACTGCTGTGGAATAATTATTTACCTGATTGTTGGTATTTAAGAGTAGTTAATTTGAAAACTTTCATGTGAAATAATGTATAGATATACTATGTGAATGATAAAGTAATTTGACATTTATTATTTGGCTTGTTTACATCTCAGTTTTAGACAATCTCATCTCAGAATGACTGGGGGTCAGCTGTGATGAAATATTTAAGGGCTGAAATTGAAGTACATATTATCAGAAATTTTCTCTGTGGGTGCTATGTTGTGTTCCCTTTAGTCTTTAACTTAGTAGTATGGCACAAGTGCTAGAAGCTAGTCCTCACTTATCACAGGACAACATGAATTTGTTTCTTTGTAGTTTGACCACAGGAGAAATAAAATTTTCCTTGTACATCTTAAATGAAACTGTCTTTTATTATCTCTTCTCCAAGTTAATCAGATTAATTTTCGCTTTCCCTCTTCTACCTAAAAATCAATATTTTCACATTAAAGACATAAATTTATTCAAAAGCACAAAGAAACTGTTCTAATATTGACTTCATCTTCTCAAAAATAATGTCAGAATATTTAATTATTAAGAGAAGGATATGAGTTATATTTGCCATTGAGAATAGGTTTTCGATTTTATGTAGTAGTCGACAATTTTTAATAAATAGATTTTTTTTATATTTTATGGGATTTCTGATAGAACTTACTTGTTTTGAGACAATGTCTTGCTATATAGTTCTAGACAGCCTGGTATTCACTATGTAGTTCAAATGAGTTCAGAAAATCACCCTGCCTTAACACTACATGTTTGTATTAAAGGTATGGTTGCTATGCCCAGATCATAAATATCAAGGTACTAGGTTTTGAAACCAGGTCCCTATCCATGCAAGGAAAGTACTTTATCACTGAGTTTTATCCACATGCCTCTAATTTCCATTTTTCTCTTTAAAATTTTGTTAGTAGTATTTATGATATCACAAATCTTTTTCCCTATGTCTGTGGAATTGTATGGATATTCCTTTGTTGACAGAAAAGAATTGATAATTTTAGCTGTATAAATAAGAGATCATGATGATACATTTCATGCTGTAACAACTTAAAAAAAGCTCAGTAAATACATTTCCAAAACAGCCATAAGAGGAATAGTTATATAGATGAAATCAAATTCATGCTAGCACCTACCCATTTTGAATATCCAGTTACTTATAGCTTTTTTAAAGGAATCTTTCAGAAGGTGCACCCGTTGGTTCAGGAACTAATCAAAGAAGCAGAGTTGGGTGGGGGAGGAGTTGGAATTATATATAATACCCTAATTCACAATGTGACAGTGATATTAAGGGAAATGCCAATCATTTGGTCTCATGAAATCCTTATTATTTTGAAGAGATGTGAAGTAAAATGTTTGTAATTCTTCAAGAGGCTTTGAAGTGTGAGCTTTCATACTGATTAGAGATTATTGCAGAGAAATGAAATTCCACTGTAAGAATCATCTACAAATGGTAATTTAAGTTGATAGAACACTTGTTATGAGTCAGATATGACCACTGAAAAGTCAGAGTATATTAGGATACACATTATCTAGGCCTTTATGTCAGCACGACATGAGCACATCAGGAATTACAGGGCTACTTATATGTGTGCCTTGTTCCCCTAGCACCAAGCCACCCCAGAGGATATACTTGCCTTAACAGAAACTCTCTTATCCAAGGAGCTCCAGATTCCACCAGAGCAAGACTGCTTTTACATGATCCCAGACCTCATCCATTCTCCTCCTTAGGTACAAAAGAAGGTGACACTCTATCACATGCTTGTTCTCTGAGCTCCTGATGAAAGACAACCTATTTTTTTGCCCATTATACCAAGAGATGCATATTTCATTAGTAATTCACATCTGTACTGTTGTAGGGTTGAGGTCTCATCATGGGAGCATTCTCACATTGAAAATTTCTGATATATCTGGTTGTTAAAACCTTCAACGTTTTAAAGCTCTGAACTTATGTTTCAAGAGGATAATGCTTTACCTGCAACAAATATTTAAATACATTACCCTTTGTTTGGACATACCATCCTATTTGCAATATGTGAGCACGTTTTTTAAATTAACATGTTGAATTTTCTTAATTTTTCGCTTTTTCCTACCCATGGATCACAGATGACCATAATGATTTCAATGTTTGATAATTAAAAATTCCTTTTGTATAGCTAGTCTAAAAGTTTCAGGTCTATGATAGACAGGAGAAAATCAAGATTAATGATACTCATAACTATCTCAGATATATCTATAAGTTTGTTATCACATAAAATACACATATGTTAGAATTAACATGCAATATATCTCATAGCCATTAAGAGTACACATTTAACTCAATGGGACCTTATAAAGGAGAAAGCATCTGAGCTAAGTGAAATGCAATGAGGATAAAGAAATTATCTGAATTTTCAGCTAGCAGAAAAAAGAGAAAAAAATATTAGCGAGGTTGTGATGGTTAGGTTTTATTGTCAACTTGATATTTTAATTAACTTGGGTGGGTCTTTGAGGATGTTTACAGGAAGGCAACCTCTCAGTAGGGGACAGGATGTAAGGAAGCTCAGGGGAGCTAGAAATTAACATCCCTTCTTGTGTGGGTGTGCAGAAAGGAAATTCCAGAGACTCAGGAAGCCATTAAGTCTGGGATATGGTTGCAAGACCCCACCCAAAGGCTATATAAGGAGGAAGGAGCTTTCTCTACCTGAGTTCCCTGCCTGTTTTGCTTGTGTGTAGTGTTGGTGATAGGTTTTTCTCTCTCTGCTTGGACCTGTAAAAGAGGGCTAACCTCTTTCGCTATTATGGAATTTCCCCTGGATCTTTAATAAATCATTTACTTTCATAACTGTGCCTGGTTTGGAGATTCATCCCAGTGGTGTGTGGCTGACTACCAAGGAGGGTAAGTCACACACATATACAAGATCATTTGAGGCATGACACAGTAGGTTAGCAGAAAGAGGTGACCATCATGTGACTTTGCAAAGACATTTGGGTCTGCTTAGTTAGACTTTATTTTATGTGTCTGTGTGGTATGTCTGGCATATTGTGCATACATGTTGTGTACAACTGTCAGTGTGCACACGCATGTGTCCAGGCACATGAGTGCACAGGTCAGAGAAGCATGTCAGATACAGTCTCCTCTATCTGTATTCCACATTATTTCCTTAACACACAGTCACAGTGTCTCACTAAACTCATCGAAGTTTCACCAATTCTGGACCTGAAATACTTTTTATTTTATTGACAACTTCCATATATGTGGACATGATCATAGCCTCCCTCCCACTCCCCTTCCCTTGCCCCTTATGGGGGTACCCCATTAACTGAATAACTTCTTTCCTGCTAGTTTCTCTTCTACTTTCATGTCATCATTTTTCCCTCCTATTATGCAGGCCTTGGCCTTATGTTGGTCGTGTCAGCAACTATTTGAAGTAATGAGTATCAAAGCCACTTTGTGTCTGGAATAGTGTATTGTAAGAAGTCTGCATCTTCATTTAGTTCTTACATTCTTATTTTTTTTTTATTTGAGAAAGACAGAGAGAGAGAGAGAATGGTGCCAGGCTTTGCAAGCAAGCATATTTAACAATTGAGCCATCTCTCCAGCCTGTCTCTTATATTCTTTCTGCCAGATCTTCTGCAATTGTCCTGGAATCTTGCAGGCTGTGATAGAGATGTCTCAATAGTTTAATTAGGCTGACTGATGATCTCAGCCATTCAGCCTTTGGTCCCTATAGCACTAGGATTACAGGCATGTATGACCATACTTAGTTTTTTTGTGTGTTTTTTTTTTTAGGGGGGATCAAACTATGGTATCTCAGACCTTCAGACATTCCTGTTTGCACTGCAAGTATTCTTACAAGACTTAGCCATCTCCCACACCCCACATAAGTCTCTTAAAGCCATTTAATCATTTTTATATGGAGGTTTGAAATGCTAATTATATTGGTAATTAATCACTGACATTATAATTGATAAAATAATCACCAAAAAGCAGTGTAGTTTGTAATGTTCAACAACATTAATTAGACATGGGATAACAGTGTGAGTGTCTGTGGTGTTGGTACCTATTTTGATGGGGAAATTAGAAGCCTGATAGATTTGGATCATAAGGTATTAGGATGTGAGGATACATTTTGGTATCAGAGGGGACTAGTTTCTCCTAGACTCATGCTTTTTGACAAACCCTAAGAATGATAATGGGGTGGTTCATTTACAAATATACATTTCAGAAGTTGTGTTGTGACCTCATTTCTCATACATTCCTTAGTATGCCCTAAATCCTGAAAACAGATTTGAATTTATTCGCTGTCAGCTACTTCTGAAATTCAAGAGCAAAAGAACAAAACAAAAACAATAACACACACACACACACATACACATTCTGAGGCTGATGAATAGAAGCCCTATATTCAGAAAAAATAATTCATAATCCCCCTTGATCAGGGCCGATGGCAATTTAACAGAGTGACTAAGTCTTCATCAACAGCTAAAGTTATTTAAACCTCTTATCATAGAAATGCACTCAAAGTCATGTTTAATTATAAAGCTATAGAATGAGAATAAAACTCAATGTTTGATTTTATGACCAATTATGTTAACCTTTTAAAATTTGGAACATAATAAGCCAAAAAATATTTGAGCTAAAATATTCTGATGATATTAAATGAGTATATAATCACAGTTAATTAAGAGTAAGTTTCCAATCTGAATTAAATCCAAAATCCCTATTGTACAAACATAAAAAGTACATTTACAACTCAGGAAGCTCCAAATATTGTGACTATTTACTCTGGGCCACAGAGGCTGAAGAGAAAATAAAAAATATATTTTTATTACATTTATACATTCAGCATGAAATCATCTTGACGAAGAACCAGAAATAAATTGGGTATTATGTGTGTACTTATTCTTTCATAATTAGTAAATCGTGGCTTTCCATCAAAATCATATAAGTTGAGTATAATTATGCATGCTTTTAGTCCCAGAACTTGGGACGTAGAGGTAAGAGAATTGCCAGAAGTTCAAGGCCATGCTGAGACTTCATAATGAATTACAGGTGAGCCTGGGATAGAGTGAGCCCCTATATAAAGAAAGCAATAAAAAAACTCTATCAGAAACACAGTTCCATATCATAATATTATAAGTCATATGTCATCATAACTATTCTAAGAAGCAAGGGAAGAAAAATTTGGCAAAAGTTGTTCGAGGTAAATTGATATATAATGTGTACATTTATATCCACACAATGAATAGTGATAACCCCACTGAGGAGATCTCTCAATGGAACTGGAGGTGTAGAGAGGGACTATAACAGTGTCTCCTAAAAGGAAATAGAACTTATATATAATACGTTTTCATAGTACAGTTCTCAATTATATTTGAGAGCTAAAAATGTGGAAGAGAGTTTGTCTATCATGTGCAAGGCTTTAGGTTCAATCCCCAGAAACATGATAAATAAAATGATGAAATATGCATGATACCTACAATTTAAACATATTTAAGGCCTTATAATACACAGAATTCCAAAACACCAATAGGTAGCTATTGCATTCATTCAAGAGTTCATCATTCAATTCATGCAAGGATAAATACTGAAATATATTTGTATTCTGTATAACATATAAAATATAATTTTAGTAAATATTTCCTTTTCATTTCAAGTAATTTAGATTAAAAACACCAGCGAGCCAGTGTCGTGTGTTTTCCTGATTTTCATAATAACTTGTTATGTTGGAAACATGCATAGTAATGGCACAATAAAAATTTTAGCTACCCACATTGAAATGATTATTCATGATAACTGGTATTAAAATATCACAAATAATGTTGAAGAATCCATACAGGCAGATATCCACTTGTACTATAAAGCAACAGTACTTAATATTTTTTTTTATTGTCATTAGGTAGACAAAACAACTAGTGAATAAATTGCTCAGAACAGAGCCACATTTTATGATGATTTTATAAGACTAGAAGAAAAACAACATAACTGAGTGAAGAAATATGGTTTCAATAATATTATTTCAACCAGGGGTTATTCATATGGAAAATGGATTTTCTGCTATAATACAAAAAGTCATATGAAATGGATTATGAGCCTTAATAAAAAAAAGCCAAGATGATACTTCTAGAAGAATTGGGTAGAATATTCTACTGAACTGAAGACTAGGGTTAAAGATATATTAAATAGTAATCCAAAAACACCATTGATTTAAAGTTGGATCATTTAGACTTTGATAATTTTATGTACCCATTACCATTTTTCACAGAATCAAAAGAAAATGATGCAGATATTTGTGAGATACATATCTGACAAGTAACTCCTATGGAGAGAATTAAAATAATACTTTAACCACTCAGTAACAGGTACAAACATTCAAAATAAGCACATATCCTTAGTGGAATTACATGTCATTTCTGTGTACAACAATCCTGATTCTCTTGAGATAATATTCAATGAAGAAGGACATTAAAATCATGTCTCATTTCAGTTATATCAACTTCAAGAATTTCACAGATTATGGGACTTGGATTATAGCTAAACAGTCAGAGGTACCTATTTGAGAATTTCCCCAGACAGGCATGTATTTGGAGGGACAAGAGACACTGGCATGCTGATAGACACACATACGCACATGAAAATAAATAAATAATTTCAAAAATAAGCTTTTCTGCCTCTGTCCAGCTATGGACACCCACTTGAGCCCTGGGCATGCCTGGTTATTTTTTAATAAAACCCTTTGTGTGTTGCATAGGAAAAAAATAAGAATGTTAAAGACTAGCAAAACTATCTCTAGCAATAGGAGTTTGGACAGTTAACTCTCATATATTTTTATTCTTTTAATTCTCTTCTGGGTCCACAGATGGTCAGATTTTGCCTATAATATTGCTGAAAGTTAGTATACCCTTAATTCACAAACAATATTTAGTCCACAAATCAGAACTCCTGAAAACATCCCAAAGACACACACACTCAGAAATAGTGTAACCAGTTACCTGAGTATCCCTGAACTTATTTAATTGGAAGCATAAAATTATCCTCCAAAGCATAAAGGTGGATTTTAATATTCAAACCAATATTTAAAACAAAGTATGAAATAGAAGAAAATAATGTTGGAAGGATGTATATCTCATTGTGATATCACTTATACAATAATCATTGCAGGTCTGAAACTATAGTAGAGTGTTTAGAGTAACATATAAACACATTGTGATTTATACAGCTTTTTTTTCTGAGTGCCTTTATGCACTAACTCAAATTTCACATTTACAGGGAAACAACCAAATGGAGCAACCAGGTGTAGGGCAGAGACGTCCACACAGCTTTTTCCATTAACCAAACAAGATATGAGTTCCCTGAAATCTTTTTCCACCTTTTCCCATTCGATCGAATCTGTCCTTTCCCTGTTGTATTTCTTTCCCTGTGCAATAGTGCATTTAAAGTCCTCCTCCCAAATATCACATCAGAATTGGTTTCACTTCAATTTGTCAATCCTCAAATGTGTCCCTGTGTAAAATATCTTCTTTGAGATCATATCTGGAGATCAACTGCCTTCATCTCAGCTGAATGGTACAATCTACCAACTCCCTTCCCCTCCAGTAACTTCACTTATACATTGAATTTCTTGAGTTCTGGATTAGAATCCTTCTCAATTTCACAAAACCAAACTTATCGTGGACAGCTTAGAAAAATGTTCTTATGAAAAATGTCCATTGGGTCCCATGCACCTTCTGTAGAGAGTAATCTCTTTTCCATTTCTGTTAGTCTAGCATATTATACTAGGATTATGCTTCATAAATTTGTTACTAGAATTATGTTTAAACCCCTTGACTAGTATTCATAAAAAAACAAAACACAGTTTTGTCATACAATTTTAACAATAGAACTACTTAGCATTTGTGCAAATAACTTGCAAAACTTGCACCCATATCAAAACCAGTAAAGAAATATTTATTTTAGTACTTTTAAGTATAATTTATTGGTAACCTTTGGTATATGGATGAACTTAGATACAGTCAATTATTCAGATTTTCACCCTATTAAACGAGGAAAAAAGATAGAAAAGCACATTCCTAAGGGGTAATATTCAATCTCAAATAGATAACAATTTTAAGTATACGACACTATGGGGATAAACAAAATATAGCACCATGTAGCATATTAATCGTGGTCATTACTGATCTTACCACTCTTAGAACCTCACATTTTGGATTAACATTTCCTGGTTTTTGAGCTCTGTGTATCAGAGTCAACAGCATGAGATCATTCTATTTGCTTCCCCACACTCCCAGCATTCCTTCCTTTATGGTGGCATAATTCTTCACATAGTACTGGGTCTTTTTACTTTGGCCATTTTGGTGAGTGGAAAGTGATCACATCACTTCTAAAATTTGCATCTTCCCAAGTGAAGTTGAATACCTTTTATCAATTTTTAAAGGAATTCAATTACTCTCATTCCAAAGTACCTGCCCAAATCTTTAATGAAATTTCCTAGAGGATCATATACCATGCAGAATTTCTTTGTGTATGTTATCTATGAATCTTTTAAGTCTAGTTATGTGTATTTATAAATATTTTCCTACTATATGTTTTGCAATTTGCACTAACAGACCTAAATGTTTTAATGAAGACAAACTCTTTTATGAAATTTTAGTTTGTAGCATAATTATCATACATTTTAAAGTTGTTTTTTTTTTTTTTTTTAGGGTTTCACTGTAGCCCAGATTGACCTAGAACTCACGCTGTAGCCAAGGCTGACCTTGAAGCAATGGTGATGCTCCTAACTCAGCCTCTTGAGTGCTGGGATTAAAGGCGTGCACCAGCTTGGCTGTTTTCTAAATGCCTATCCTATAGTGTTTGGGAACTCCACCTTTCTTCTCGAACTATGAAGTTATTTCTCTTATTATCAACTAGAATCTCACTTAACGTTTACAAGTCTATCTTCCCTGGAATGAATTATTCAGGAACTGTGGTTAAAGTTATTTTATTCCTCATATCTCATTAAACCTATATTGATCTCACTCTCCCATGGAGATTCTGTTTGTATTTTTCAGAAGGCATCCAGAGCCGTGGACAACCAATTCCACCAACAAGACATGGGATGATGCTGACAACCTGGCAGGAGTTGAACCACCCCCAGCCTATCATATAGGGCTCAAACAAAAACTAAGATAAAGTGGTGAGATAAACAAAGAGACCTATCACTTCATCAAGTCAGATAACCCAGGAAAGGTCAATGGACACAGACACCAATGATACTCAACACAACCCAAAGCAGAATCCAGAGACACTTAAGATCTCAACAATAAAGCACACTTAAAACTCACCCATCATGACTCAGGGAACTAAGAGGAAGAGGGGTGGAAAGATGAAAGATTGTAAGAACCATAGTGGGGGAGAATATCCAGAGACATTGCCCCTCTCAAGAAAAATAAAATAAAGAACATTCATTCTGCTCAGAACCATTTTGGATAATAAATTAGTCCTCCTTCCATAAACCCCTCTTTCTTAAGGTTATTTAACCCAAAACTCAAATTCATGAGAGCTATGCAGCTATTCTAAAATGTCCACTATGGACAAGAAAATCTATGAACCAGAATGTCTGCTTAACTTTTGCAAACTGCAATGGAAAGGCTGAGTGAACTCCTAGCTCTTCAGTAGAAGAGCTACATTTTTGTTCTTGACAGATAAGATCAAAGATGATTTTTTAAAAAATATTTATTTATTTCTTAGGGAGTGAGACAGAGAAAAAGAGAAATAGAGAGTGACAGTAGGTATGCCAGGGTCGACCTGTCACTACAAGTAACCTCCAGATGCTTAGGTCACTCTGTGTACCTGGCTTTACATGGGTATAAAATTCAGACAGTCAGGCTTTGCAAGCAAGTGCCTTTAACTGTTGAGCCTACTCTCCAGCCCCAAGGATGATTTTAGCCCTAATAATTGGTGGCATCTATTTACCAGGGCTTCAGAACTCCTGAATATTTTCTACAAGAATCTTGTAGATTTGATGTAAAGAAGATTAAAAATGATCAAAAATAACTTTATTGAAAAAATATCCTACAAATGCTGTCATAGCCAGATAATTAATGTTAGTCATGACAGCAAACAATCATGTTGATATATGAACTCCTTTGAAAATTGATTTTATTTACTTATCTGGGATGTGTGTGTGCACACACAGTTGTGTGCATGTGTGCCCGGCACATGTGTGGTCCGAGGATAACTGTTGGTTAGTCCTGACAACCCATCTACTTTGTAGCAGGGTCTCTCATTTTTCACTTTTCTGTTTCTGAGATTCCTGGAAATTCTACTGTCTTTTCTTCTGTTTTCAATGCAGGCCCACTGGGATTACAGAAACCTCCCACAATTTCTGGCTTTTCAAGTGAGGTCTGGAGATTTGCACACAGGTAAGCACTTTATCCGCTGAGTCATCCCTCTGTCCAATAATATGAATCTTGATGAGATGAAAAGGTCAACATACTTCTTTAGAATCTTCTTAACCAAAGAACAAAGTTGTCACATGCTCATGGGGAAAAATATAAACCTGAATTGAGATACAGTCTATAAAATATCTGGCTACTTCTCATCAAAATTGACAAAACGTTTTTTTTTTTTTTTTAAATGAGGAAAATCTGAGAAACTCAGAAATCATAGTAAGCTAAGGAAACAACTAAATTAAATAAGGAACCTGGAAGAAATATGAAACTGAAAAAGTATTTTGGGTACAAAAAAACTGAAGTAATTATGGAATTAGGATTGTATTGTTCTTAAAATGGTTGTCTAATTGCATTAAATACTCTCAGTATTTGATCATGCTTGGTGAGAGGTAGACTGGAAATCTCTATTCTACTCCTCTTCCATTTATTACACTATTTTTGCAAGTTTTCTCTCTATCTACAGCTGTTCTATAATACAAAGCACAATTTAAAAATGCTTTATCCCTTTTGATTGGAGTAGGAGTAATCCCTCTGGAGAGAAATTCATTTTAAGAGATGTTTTATTCTTTGATGTTGATGTCAGAATTAATGATCTGAAATTTCTCTTTTACTCACATTTTTCCCCACTGTCAGAAATTGCTTGGCTTTCATATTTTTTTGAAAAGTGTGTGAGAGTAATCTTAGCTATTATTTCTTCATTTCCCTACCGCTTTTTGTCAATAGGTGCCTTCTCAGAGACACATCTGTTCTTGTCATGGAAAATGCATTCTTCACTGGCTTCCTTCGTGACAACGTTTGAGTAATTGCTTCGTGTTTTTCTGGCAAGTTATAAGGCCAATAGTGAGTAAGGATATAAATCATAAATTGAAGGAAGCAGATAGACTACAGTAGGGAAACCTAACAAATGGAGAGAGGTCAGAAGAGATAATTGGTGATATGTGTGACACTTTATACATCCCAGCAGCATCTGAGAATGCCTCTAGTGACAGGGCTATGTATCCAGAAAGTGTGCGAGCAGACAGTGCCAGAGAAAATGGCTTCTTGGTGTCTTGATTTCTTAAGCTACAGGAAAAATCTTGCACATTTTGATCAACAGTGACACTGTTATCTGAATCTTGCTGGATAGGGAAGGAACCCTACAATCATATAATTTGTAATTGACACATGAACAAATTCAGCACGAAATTTTCAGAGGTTGTTTTACTCTTTAAAATGTACTTTTAGAGCTAAGGATGTAGTTTGGCCGTTCTTCATGTAGC
This sequence comes from Zapus hudsonius, assembly GCA_004024765.1. Classification (NCBI taxonomy): domain Eukaryota; kingdom Metazoa; phylum Chordata; class Mammalia; order Rodentia; family Dipodidae; genus Zapus; species Zapus hudsonius. The sequence continues at coordinate 24,362 of PVHP010007816.1, forward strand.
ATGCAAAGTCCCTGAGTTCAACACAGAATATTGTAAATGTATCTATAGACACATACATTTTAAACACCTAAATGTAAAAAAAAATGCATTTTAACCAACCAACACTCAGAGGACCTGCACATGCTTCAGTTTCTTTTATTATTACCTGTATAATCTATGTTGGCAATTTTAAACTAGCAGGTTATTTTCCTCCCATCTGTATCAGTTACTTTTCTGCAGCTACAACAATCTACCTCACCCAGTCTCTAATGAATGAAAAAGAATTTAATTTAGGATACAATTCCAGAGGGTAGAGTCAATCATGGATGGGAAAGAATGGCTGAAACAGGAAACCTGCATGGTATTGTAATGGGGGGAACTGAAGATAAGAATTTAGATAATGCCCAGCAAAAATTCCAATGAACCCCCAAATTTAAGGAGTACCCGGATTCTTGTCTAAAAATTAAATAATTAAAATCATAGACAACCAAATAATAAGCTATAGAGGGAGACTTTAATTAAGGGAACATGGGAGTTACGGAGTTCTCCAGACACCAGTGTGGGGAGAACACGTGGGAGAGTTTTTAACAAAATCTATGCTGTTCAGCTAAAAAAGCAGGGAAAGGAAAAATCATCAGAAGGAAAGGGTCATGTGGAAAAGAAATCCAGCCCCACACAGGCTGTGGTGTGGGGCCAGGGAGACCTTAACCAGTCCCTAGAGAGTCAGATGTCCTTCTAGGATGCCATGTAAAAGAAGAGATAGAATTATTTGTTCAGAGAGTATTTCCTGCCCCAATTGAGCAGGGAGACAGGTGGTTGGTTCATACCTGACCAATCAGTTTTAGCGCCTAGGTTTGAGCTCTAGCTAGACACCTCCCACTCAAGGGGAAGGGGTCTATGGAGCTTGCCTGAAACTGTCAGAGTATCATCACACCAACAGAGAGTGAGAATCTCAGGAGCTGGTCTATAAAACCATAAGCCCTTCCCCACCAGTGACACACTTCCTTGGTCAGGCTCCACCTCCTCAAGATTCCACAGCCCTCCCAAACACACAGCCAACCAGGAATTACATGTTCAAAAACAGGAGCCTAAGGGAGGGTGTTTTATTGTACTTTGGTTATGCTTCTTTAGTTATGAACCATGTCTGCAAATGTTCTTTCCATCTGAACCTTGATGCAATACTATGTACCATTTGTATCCCAAGGCTTCAGTGAGAATCAGAGAGTGTATAATCACTTTGGGACTACCATAAGCTCTTCTTCTTTGCACCTGACACTTCAACTGAACCATCATCACCTTCATGCTTTAAAGTCCCAGACTAAATTACTACTAAATGTGATTCAACTATATCAAGCAGATCACACAATAAAACCGCAGTACTGATTTGCCACTAGAAGCAAATCTAGGCACGTGAGGTACTTGGTGGCTTGCTCCTGTACTTACTAAACTCTCTCACACAACCCCCTCAATTCCCACTTAAATAAAACTATGAAGGCATTACATATCTCTTTGGCTCTGCTAATGTTTCATTTAACTTACAACTATGGATGTCTTTAGGTGCTATAATTTTCTCTCAATCTAAACATAAGTTTGAGCAAAGGATTTATGATGAATGATTGTAGAATATCTTGTTCATACATGCATTATTTTATATACATAATCAAATGTCCATTATAGTTAATTACCAGTCTTGGAGAACAAAAAAAAATTCTACTGGCTCTGAGCAAATAATAGAGTACCTATCATATTCATATTCAATATAGCTTCTCAACTACATTCAACATTTCAAATTATAGTCATTATATTATACTTCTAATGCAATGGAAAGATCATCTTACACAGTAAAGTCCATGTTATTGACTATTTTTCTACGTAATTTATATTTTAAATGTATTATGGATTAAACAAATTCCAAAAATGATATATTCTTATACTTAAGTCATTTAAAATATGACATTATAATAAAATTGAGTCATATACTACATATATAATTACTGAATAATAAATATTAACAAAAATTGATATGTTACTGATCAGTAAGTTAGCAAATATGAAAAAAGATGAAGGGATTCCTCTTCTTTGTTTCATATATACATTAAGATCTATTACAATTTACTGTTTTTCTTTGTTTTATAACTTTATTATGAATAAGTATATACATTGTATGAGCAAATCTTGTGAATGTGTCCCTGTTTCCTTCCTCTCTGTCTCCTACCCACTGAGGTCCTTCCTCAGATCTGTCCATATGTTAGGGGGTTATGAACTGCACCAGAGGTAACCATTGTTTTCCTTTTTTCTCTTTCCCCTTTTAGGCATTGTTGGCGAGGGGGATGATGTCTCTAGATATTCTCCCCCACCATGGCTCTTTCCACCCCCTTTTCCACTCAGTTCCCTGAGTCAAGGTGGGTGAGTTTTCAGTCTGCTTCATTGTTAAGATCTTGAGAATCTCTGGCCTTTTGCCCCGGGTTGTATTGGATATCCTTGATGTCTGTCTCCATTGACCTTTCATGGGTGTCCAGGCTTTCTATGGTGATTGGTCTCCTGTTTGTCTCCTCACTTTCTCATAGGTTTCATCTGGAAACTGTGTAAAGGCCGGTGGTTGTTTGTCTCTTGCCAGGATGTCAGCCATCATCCCATGTCTTGGAAGAATTGGATTGTCCCCAGCTCTCTCAATGCCTTCTGAAAAATACAAACAGAATCTCCATCAGAGAGTGAGATCAATGTAGGTTAAATGAGAAACATTGCTATTTTGACTAGCTCCTTGTGGGTGTAATGACTCTAGCTCTCTAGTAGTGGGAATTGCCTCTAGGAGCACAAGTTCTTGGTCCCCAGAAGATTTTGCCGTGGATCCCAGCTCCATTTAAGTGTTCCTTGTCACTAATCAGATATCTTAGCCAATCAGTAAGACATTGATTACCCTCCTAGTCTTAGCACCACTAATACACAGATGAGCATTTCTTGTCTTGCTGGTCTCTTCCACATAACAGTGTGTTCAGCATTCTTGTGACAACTTTGTATATTGTATATCAGTTTTCTTTGTTTTCTCCAAATATCATTGACCAATTTCCCCTGGCAGCTCATGCCACACCTTCCAGTGCTACACATGCTACCATCTGGGGACTGCATATGATTATGGATCTAGAAGGACCTCTTGGTGTTATTTGGTGACACTCTGTGATTTCTTCAGAAATGGGGTCTTACCTTAGGCCTGGGGCAGGTATTCAAGAGCTTTGACAGAAGTCTGTCACATTTTGGGTACCTCCTGGGTCTCTGTGATCAATAGCTCAGGGTGAAAAGGAACCAATAACTAGACAGGGAGATGCAGGCCTGAGCAATTATTCTTGAGGTTAGGCTTCCTCCCCATCTGCTCATGGCCCCTCGTACCAGGTGGTGCCCTCAGGTTCCTCAGGACCTTACTGTATTAAAGCTAGGGTTTTATGATTTTGATTTATTAATAGTTTGTTTATTGTATGAGTCCCCCCACCATTTCATTCCTCCCTCCCCCAATTATTCCCATCCTCTTTTACAATCTCTCTGTTTACTGACAGATTTTCTTAATGTTCAGGCTTAACCTGGTTAGAAACACATATGAGGGAGAATATGTGGCACTGAGCTCTATGCTCTTGTGTGTGGTCACTAAGAACAATCTGCTCCAAGTCCATCCACCTTTCTTTAAATTTCATTATGTCATTTTCTTTTCAGCTGTGTAGAATTCCATAGTGTTTATATAACATAACTTTGATATACATCCAGTGATGGGTATTTGGGTTGATGCCAATTCTTTGCTATTATGAATTGAGCTGCTGTAAACATTGTTGAGCAAATGCCTTTGTGTTTCAGTGTGGAAACTTGGGGGGTAAATGCCCAGTAGAGGGATAGCTGGGTCCACTGGATCCTTTTCAGGAGCCTCCACACTGCTTTCCATAGTGGTTGTACAACTTTGCATTCCTACCAGCAGTGAATAAAGGTCTTTTTCCCCACATCCTCACCAGCATCTATTATTAGCAGATTTTTTAATGATTGCCATTCTAACTAGAGTAAGGTGGAATCTCATTGTTGATTTGATTTGCATTTCTCTGACGATTAATGACATTGAACATATTCTCAAATGGGAGTTGACCATTTTTATTTCTTCCTCTGTGAATTCCCTGTTGAGATAAGTTCCTCATTTTGGGAGAGGGATGTTTGATACATTTTTATTTATTTTTGTGAGTTCTTTGTATGTTCTAGATATTTTCTTTTTTAATATTTTATTTATTTATTTGCAAGCAGAGAGAGATAGAGAGATGCAGACAGAGAGAAAGAGAGAATGGATGTGCCAAAGCCTCCAGATACTGCAAACAAACTCCAAAATCCATGAACTACTTGGCATCTAGCTCTACATGGTACTAGGGAATTGAACCCAGGTCATTTGGCTTTGCAGGCAAGTGCCTTAACCACTGAGCAATCTTTCCAGCACTTTCTTTTCCTTTTGCATGATGCCCCAGACTAATTCCAACACTTGAGTTTCCATTGCTGTAAGCATGTTCTTAGAGACCAAAGATCACAGAATTGCTTTAAAAAGCCTTTATCATTATGTAATCAAAACTTCTACCCACTTTTTAAAAAGCCGGCGATCTTGATCCCTCATCCCTCAACTTTATCTGCCATGGTTTTATGCTCATTTTATGAACCCTTTGCCAATTTCCTGTAAAATGATATATAAAAGAGTATCCTAGTCCAAATGGGAAGTCTTCACCACACAGGATGTAGAGAAAGCAATCACTTTCATTGTGGAATATTTATCAAACTAGAATGTGGTGTGAATCACAAGCTATCCTGTAACAGTTTTCAGGCACAGAAAAATCACTATTTTTATATTGCAATGCAGATGGAAGATTTTAAGTAATGAATCTCCACATAAGAGAACTTCACAGCATTTTTGCATGACATAGTTTATGTGAAATCTGTCTGTGAACTTGTTAGATACTCAAACTTATCAGAGAAACAAAGAAGAAATATGACTCATAGCATCTTTAGAAGAGACACTTGCAGGGGAGGCAGGTGTCCACTGAAGTCAGGGTCCTGCCCTCCCATTGAGGATGGCATTGAAAGGCCTGTTCCCTGGTGTTCTTACTTCAAAGTGGTGACTTCCAGGTCCATGTAAAGACAAACCTGTGCCATAAAACTGACAAAAGGCCAGTCTACTTTACAGAAGGTTTTTTTTTTTAACACTTCAAACAGAAGAGAAAGTACTTAAACATTTTCTAAAATAGATACATGGAAAAGGAAAGAGCAAAGTCTCTCATTTTTAATTATATTGACTCTCTTATTTTTAATTATATTTAACTCTTATGTCATTGTCTAATTTTTCTTGGTACTCACCTATAAATATGTATAAGCCTTTACCTTATTTTTAATCATCTGTTAATCAAAATAAAAACAAATTGTATCTCACATTAAAATATCCAAATGATTTTAGTATATAAAATTTTAAAAAAATTAATTAACCCTATTTGAAAAGTATAATAGATTTTCATTACATTCTTCTTTATCCCAATATTATGGAAGTGTGTGATTGAGGACTCACCTTTCCCATTCTGACCCATGCTGGAAATTGAACCTAGAGCCTCCTGCATGCCAACTAGTCATGGTAGCACTGAAATATGGCCCATATCTTCTTGATACATTCTAATATGCTAATTAAACACAGTCATCATTCATGTTCCATATCTGTAGCTCTATGATCCATAGATTAAACCAACTATGGGCTAAGAACAATGAAAACAATTTTACATATACTGAAATATACAAATGGTTTTCTTATCATTGCTTCTTTATTTTTATTTATTTTTTTCAAAAAGGAAAAATTGTTTTATTGATTTATGTACTTATTTATTTTTTAAATATCTTTATTATGAATAAGTTTACGTATTATATGAACATATCTTGTGAATATGTCTCCATTTCCCTCCTCCCTGTCCCTTACCCACTGGGGTATTTCCTTAGTGCACATTCTGCATCTGTCCATAGTATAGGGGGTATGAACTTCACCAGAGTTAGCCAGTTTTTCTTTTTTCCTTCCTCCTTGTGTAATTTTTTAAAATAGCCTACAGTACCCAGTATTTCTGAGAGATTTCCTATCCAGGACTAACCAAGCCAGCCCATCTTAGCTTCTGAGATCAGGTGAGATTGGACACAGTTCAGGGTCGTATGACCATAGTCTTGTCATTGCTTCTTAAAAACATACTATAACAATAAATTTCACATTAAATCAGGCAGTGTAAATTGTCTATAGAAATAAAATAGGGGTTTGTGTGTAGCTTAAATGCAATTTAATGGACATGCTACATAAAGTCCTTGAGGGTCACTGGACTTTGTTGTATTCCTGGGTCCTTGCACTAGCTCCCAAAGGATGTGAAGGAACCCTGGATTCACCTTCATCAGAGAGGCAGTTTATTGTCTTTGAAACAGAAACAGAAACAGCCCAAAGTTGAAGCCTTTTTAATAAAAATTTTAAATCCCTTTTAAGTGAAAATTTTAAATCCATATCTTGAGTGTTTAGTCTGGGTTTTCTGGAGGAGAACCTGTGACAGAGAAGCCCCCTACCAGCTGGGCATGTTCACACTGATATTCAGGTTCCCCACATCTCAGGCCTACAAATGACAAGTCCCTTAACTAGTCACATCACATTCATGAAACTGACTTACCTGTGTATTGCAATTAATCTCAGATTTCACAGATTAGGATGTGCACAAACCACCGGTGCTATTATAAATTTGTAATTTTTTATGGACAACTTACATACATATAGACATCTATACCATAATAGTAATCCCCTCCTATCACCCTCTCTTTTTCCCCCTCCCAAATCGACAATCCACTGAATCTCTTCTTTCCAACTTGCCTCTCTTCCATTTTGATGTTGTTATTTTTCCTCTTACTATGGTTTAATTATTACTAAGGCTAAACGCAAAGGTGTGACCTTAGGTATCAAGTCAGAAGTCTGGAAATAAGGAAACCAAGCATCTAAGCCTGCCGCCTTGCAAAGTGTGTTGCCTCTGTGTGTGTGTGTGTGTGTGTGTGTGTGTGTGTGTGTGTGTGTGTGCATTTCTCTCTGTTTCCTTCACCCTCTCACAACCTCTCCCTCTCCCTCCCTCCCACCATCCTTACATGTTCATTCTTACATTGTTTTTACAGTTTCTTGGGACAAAAATAAATGTTTCATATTTTTATAACATTCTCCCAATTGATTTGTTCCTACTTATTCTCATGTTTGTGAAGAGATATTCAGAATGTGGTTTCCAGTAGTTTCTTCAGTTACCCTTCAGGATGGTATTTGCAAGGGAACACCTGGAGAAACAATGAGAAGAAAAATGTCTAGCAAACATATTCATACACAAAGTGCACTTGTCCAACCATACTGATATGAGCACTTTACTCTGGTTTGGTAACTGGTCAAAGGCAAAGCGGGTTGTCAATGTAACAAAATCATATGTGAGGACTTTTTTTCAAAAGACACACTAATCAAGTGTCAAATTCACTAGCTGATTTGATCATTTCAACTGATGGCAGGCTCAGTGACTCAGTGGAACTTTCCCCATCCTGTGACCAGCCAAAGGCCAGTTGTCTTACAGAGAAATATTATGGGGCTCCCGAGGAAGAGGACAGGCTGGGGACAAGTAGTCTTTACATAAGACATCACTCATTTCTCCAGTCCCATATCTTTTAAATGTCTTACTAATTAACAGTGAAAGCATCATATATCACCATACAATAAGCATCAAGGGACCAGGGCTCCATTGAAAAGAGACATTTTTTTAGTTCATATTGAGACAATAAATTCTTTATATTGCCCATTTATTTTAAATAAAGACATTATTGATATCACACAGAGTGATATTTTAAATTTTTACTCTACTCTGAGATTAAGCAATCATCCTTAGGGACACATTCCTTGAATCTCTAAAATTAATTTATTTTCACATCTATCATTAACAGCTCACTAAAAAGCTCCAGCACCATTTCAGCACCAGAACAGCTCCTACAGTTCCAACTATGTGATCATAAAATAGTGATTACTTTTCAAATCAAGCCATCTGCTAGCTTCCTTATAGCTACATCTTAGAAACTTATTGGGAATTAGTTATTTTTTGGTATTCTTATACTTTTCAATTTATGTATCACTCTATAGGTTCTATTTTTCCATTTCAATCAAGAAAATAGAAATCAATGAAAAGGATCATCTAGTTAATTTGTTAACATTACGCACTGCTGAGTTATGATTTGGGAAGAGGTGTGAAACCTCTAGCATTGGTCTGAATGAAATACTAAATAGATTGTTCAGGCAAGTCCAGATCTTTCTTTTGTGTGGGATAGTCTTTCTTAAAGGTTGGGTTGACTTAATCAGAGACTGCTCATGTGGTGAACCTCACTCATCATGGGTATCACTCTATATCACACAGAGGACGAGACTTAGGTCCTCCCTAAAGAGACTCTACATGTCTAACCCATACCATGACCCATCAATTGCCACCATTATAAGAAAGCACACCACCCTATATGACATGGGAAAGGACAGCCACATGGGGACATTACCCTTTGGTGCTCAATTCTCAGACATTTCAGTGTTAGTCATTTCTCCCTACTATCATGCCCCACATAGACTGTCACATGTTCTATGAATTTTTTTTACCCCAGGGGATAAAAGCACATATCTCTTATTGTACTTACCTTTTGCTGCTGGAACAAAGCACCCAGCCAAAATCAGGTGAAGGAAAGAACATGTTTTAGTTTGGCTTTCAGTCTCAAGGGCAAATGCAATGATGGTGAGAGAAAGCATAGCTTGAGCAGAGACTGGACTTCACCTTTTCCATGGCAAGCAGAAAACAGCAGGAGAGTGTCCCACATTCCAGCTGCAATAACCCTAAATCCACCCTCAACAACAAGCCTCTTCCCACAAGGCTCCAACTCCCAAATTACCATCAGCCAGGGATAAGACATTCAAACTACACTAGTTTGTGAGGGACATCTAATTCAAACGACCATATATATTTACCCCAGATAGGGAAAAATAATAAAAACAGGTTTGACCCAAAATTCAATTTTAGTTAACAATGAGTTTATTTGGGGTTGCTTACAGAGTACCACCTCTAAGAGATTACTTACAGGAGCATGTCTGAACCAGAGGCAGCTGTTATCAACAAAGAATGCCCCCTCCATAGTTGACAACTGACAGAAGCTCATTGCATGACTTGCAGGCAGAGAGTGAGAAAGTCTCAGCCCTCTTCCCCTACTGAGTTGTTTACCACTCCTATAACCTTGAGATTTTTCTTTCACCTTTCCCAGATTTGTTCACTTTGTAAGTCTCCTGAGTCTCCTTCTACCTTTCAGGAGGGAATGTCTCAACTCAGAAGTAATTACTATAAAGAGTTGTAGATTATATAGATGCTGGATTTTTGAGAATTTAGAATTTTCTTAAATAATACTTGATATTTTTCTACTGGGTGGTTAATTTACTAGTATGTAGTATTTATCCTTCCATGCCTTCCTTTCACATTTTGTACAACTTATCTAAAGTAGCCCCTGACTTGAGCTATTGCACTTTTGAGTTATTAGCCACGACCTGATGACTGATTTGTTGAAACCTCCTTTGTTTCAGACTATGTTTGAAATCACACAAATCTGATAATCTCACAGTTGTTTTCTAATTATTCTAAGGTAGGTCTCAAGAAGTTTTCTTGGAATTTGTACAATTCATGCTCAATCAAACTCAAGAACTCTGTGAGTTTTGGGAGATTCTCCTCTGCACGCGTTCTGTTATTCTTTCCTACAAGTCACAACTATTCTTATCTTCTCTTAACTTAGACCATGTCTCCTAAACTCAGCAAGTCTTCTGTGCTCTGATGGGCCTGTGATTCTTCATGCAGTTGTGAAGAACCCACACAACTGTCAAAATACAGAAGAGGAGACACTATTTGCAGTTAAATGTTTTCCTCTCTAAGACTCCAACATAGAATAGTGGAAAAAAGTTTATTCAAGTTAAGATATTCTTTTTTCAATTAAAATCTTTATTATAAGTATAAACATTGTATGAGCAACTCTTGTAAAGGTGTCCCCATTTCCCTCCTCTCTCTCCCCTACCCACAAGGGTCCTTCCTCAGTGTGCATACTGGATTTGTCCATAGATTAGAGGGTTATGAACTGCACCAGAGGTAGCCAGTTTTTCTTTTTTTTTTTCTTTCCCTTTTGTGCATTATTGCTGAGGGGAGCTTTGTCTCTGAATATTCTCCCCCACTATGGCTCTTAAAATCTTTCCACCCCCTCTTCTGCTCAATTCCCTGAGTCATGGCGGGTGAGTTTTGAGTCTGATTTATTGTTTTAGATCTTAAGTATCCCTGGATCTTTGCCCTGTGTTGTATTGGGTATTATTAGTGTCTGTTTCCATTGGCCTTTCATGGGTTATCAGCCTTGCTGTGGTGATTGGTCTCCTGTTAATCTCATCATTTTCTCATAGGTAATGACCCCACATGGGAGCAGGGAAGAGGAAGCATACAAGTACAAACCAATTAGAAGAGGAACCACTTGCAACATTCTCATATAATAAAGTTTTCAGTGAACTATATTAATCTACTGGGCCTGTGATTAATGTCTTTAATCCTAGAACAAGGCGGGCTGAGGCAGAATTGTCAGTTCTAGCCCAGCCTGTGCTATATCATGAGAACTTATTTCAAAACAAACCAAAAGTTAAAACATTGGATAATTCCCTATTAGAATAAATATAAAACCTCTTGTTAAAATTTAAAAAAAACATTTTAACAAAAAAAGAAACAGCACCAATGATTTTCAAGAAAAAATTTCCACATGTGGAGAGAAAATTTCTAATATGTTTGTTTCTTGATGATATCTCCTGATAAACAAAATTCATAGATTTATCCTTATAAAGAGGGGAAATATGGAGCATTTTGATAGATAACAATACTACTCTAGACAAAATATTGTCATTTATTTTTTTTAAGATTAGCTTGTGTGTGTGTGTGTGTGTGTGTGTGTGTGTGTTAATGTGAATTCATATGCAGGCCAGTATCTTAACACTGCAGTAAAACTATAGACAAATGCATATTGTACCATACTTGACATGAGTGCTAGAGAATGGAACCAAGGCCTTAAGGGTTTGTAAGCAATTGTCTTTATTTTTGTTTATAAAATATATCTTTATTATCCATATTTACATACACTGAATGAGCAAATAATATGTTGGTATCCCCAGTTCCCCAATTTCCCTCCTCCCTGTCCCCAGTCAGCTGGATATTCTCCTCTGTGGGCAAACTAGATCAGTCCATGGAGTAGGGGGTTATGGATAGCCTAGGAGTCAACCCGGTTCCACAGCCCTTTGTATGTAGTTACTGAGGGGGGGTATGTCTCCGGATATTCTCCTCCACCATGGCTCTTACAATATTTCCTGACCCTCTTCCGCTAGGTTCCCTGAGTCATGGTGGGTGAGTATTAAGACTGCTTTATTGTTGAGGTCTTAGTGGTCTCTATACTTCTGCTTTAGGTTGTGTTGAAGATCATTGGTGTCTGTCTTCTTGGCTTATCCTGGGTTGACACTTTGGCTGTGGTTATGGGTCTCTTGCTTATCCCACCACTCTCTGTGGGTTTCCATGTGGATCCTCCTGGTAGGTTTGGGTTGGCTCATCTCTTGCCAGGATAACAGCTATTGGCCTGCAGCTCCTTGGTAGGGTTGGAAGAGTCATAGCTCTCTTGATGCCTTCTGAAATGTACAAACAGAATCTCCATCTGAGAGTGAGATCAGTATAGGTTAACTGAGATACACATTTCTGAATTGGCTAGATAATATTGTGAGTAGCCTCTTTGTAAATCAGTTTTAAAGTGAATTTCTCTTTGGGGGCCCAAGATTTTCGTTCCCAATGTATTTCGCCCTGAGTCCCAGTTCCAGTCAAGGGCTCCCTATCACTGAGTGGATTATTTGGCTGAATTAAACACTGTTGATTTCCTTCAGCAGGCTTTGGCTCCTCCATTGCACAAGTGTTCCTGTCTTGGTTCGCTGTTTTCTCCCAATAGGAAGTGTATTTCATGTTAGTGGTCTCTGCTTACTCCAGCTGTTGTTGACCAGCTTCCCCTGGCAGATTATGCAGTGCCTTTCAGCTCTGCCCTAACTACCATCTGGGGGATGGCTACCATTCTGGACCTTGAAGGATCCCTTCGTGCTGATAGATGGCTTTCTGTGGTTTCTTCAGCAGCAGGATCTTACCTCTGGCCTGGGCATTCAAGAGCTTTGACAGAATCCTGTCTTGTTTTTGGAACCTCATGGTTCACTTTGGTCAACAGCTCAGTGAGGAAAGGAGCCAGTGACTAGGACCAGGAGTTGCAGGACTGATGGGTTTAGACTCTCTCCTCTTCTATTCACGACCCCTTTTTCCAGACGATGTCCACTACTTGCTAAATAGGTTACAGTATGCAAGTGAGGATTTTATGATTTCAAGTCATTTTTGGTTTAGCTTCATGCAATTGTCTTTAACTGCTGCATCATTTCTCTGGTCCTATTGTAATTTCTTCAAACCCTAAAAAATGTAATCTACTTTCAATGGTACCTTCTTCTTTTGAAAAGAGTAAAAGCAAACATACACATTTTGTCTAAAAGTTAGATATTTTTAGAATGTTGCCTACATTAGATGAGATAAATTATGAGGATAAAAGACCATCATTATAGAGTGCTTTAATCCATCATTTCAAGTAGATTCCCCATTAATCATCTACTTAACTTGGAATGCTCAAGGAATCAGAATTTATTATAATAATTCACATTCAAAACAAACACCAATAATGTAGGCTGCAGTTGTAGGGCAGTACAGCCTGGGTTTGCCAACTACTCTTTGTTGGAGGGTTGAGACCCTCTGGCCCCCTGTGGGTAGCCCAAGTCTCAACAGCCAGCAGGAGAAAGGGCTCCATCAGGGAGACCTGAGTCTTATGGTCAGACAGACATATGTGACCAGGAGAAATGTTTGGCAAATCTCATTTTTATGTGAGAACCCAAATCCCTTTCATAACCCGAGGCTGCATTGTTCAGCCTATTTCTCTCAAGCAGTAAGATTCAAACTTTTTGGCGGGAGCCAATCAGCAGAGTACAGCAAAGTATTGCCAGTAAAATGAAACTCAGCAAGCAGGAACAAAGCTTATTTACACAGAATTCAGCAAGCGGGATCAAGGCTTATCAGCTACTACTTCTGCCTCCTGGGATTAAAGGTGTGCTTGAATTAAAGGTGTGTGCCACCATGCCCGGCTTTATTCCATATTCGAAAACTTAGCTTAAGGTTACTCAGTTAGGCTGGGGCCCAACATCTCTTTACATCTAAATGGCAAACCTAGTTTATAAGTGCTAATCACATTCAATGTACAGTACCTCTATTCAAAGGGTACATTCTAACACATTTATCATTATGATAATTTGTCAAAACACATTGCCCAACGACTAAGTCCAAATCAAACCCCCATTTAATATGTACATCATCTCTATTGCAGCCTCAAGTTTTAGCGGACACACCTTTATTAATGTATTAATTTATTGATTAATTCATAATTATTTTTTCTCTCATTCAATAACTTGCTCAGTTCATACACTGTGTTAAGAACTGGGACACATACTATGGTCATAAAGGGAGACACACAAAAGCATGTTCCTTTCTTCAAGGAGTTGCTGATCTTAGTTTAAAATCATCCCAAAAGCTGACAAATAATAAAAATGGAGGCTCTATCCCTTTCCAAACAACATAAAATATAGTAGTTTTTTCCATGTTTGAAAATTTAAAAATATTTTGACAGTGTCATACAAATATATTCATATATAAAGATTTATAGATATTTGCACACACACATATATATATGCATATATATGTATAATTTTCATCACTCCACATTACCATCCTTTATAACCTCAGTCCCATCAAACTCCTCCTTCCCATCTTCTACCAGTGGCTATGTCACAAAAAAGAATAACTCCCTGCCATGGTAACCATTAACTGCAATGAGCTCATCAGAGAGGGACTGACCTCATAAGAGCCCCTCATATGTAATTCAGATGCTCATCTGTAAATCAGATGCTGTGAACTCATATGAGTTGTAAAGTGTGATGCCAGAGTTTCACAGTACTTCTCCCTGTTCCCCAGCTCTTGCATTATTTCTCATCCATCTTTGTTGATTGTCCCTGAAACTTCATTTTATACTATGCAGTGCAGTATTACGTTGGCCAGGAAAAAATGCACTTCTGAATTATAGAATGACTAATGGCATTACTCATAAGAGAAATTTGGCTTCTAAATCATATGTATATGTTTTTCTACTTTTCTAAAGTTCTCTCATAAGCTTTTGTGAGGTTTATTCATTCTTTTAAAAAAATCTTTACTGTCAATAATTAGATACATTGTATGAACAAATCTTGTGGTGATACCCCCATTTTCCTCCCCCAATCCCCAATGCAAATGCAGACCCTCCTCTGTGGGCATACTGGATCAGTCCATGGGGTAGGGGGTTATGAATAGCAAAAGAGATACCCAGTTTTGTTTCCCCTTTGTGTGTTGTTGCTGAGGGGGGCTATGTCTCTGGATATTCTCTCCCACCATGGATCTTACAATCTTTCCACCCCATCTTCCAATCAGTTCCCTGAGTCCTGATGGATGAGTTTTAAGTATGCTTTATTGTTGAAATCTTAAGTGTCTCTGGAGTGTGTTGGGTATCATTGGTGTCTGTCTCCATTGTCCTTTTATGTGTTATCTGACTTGCTCTGTACATGATTTTTAATTGGTAATAAACACCTCTTTTTTAATAAAAAAAATCATTCAAAATGAAGCAAATAATGAGATTGGAATAATTCCAACTTAGAATTTAGGGATGTTTAAAAAGAAATGAGCATCAGATGTTTAACACTTGCCACCCAATGATTTCTATACAGTCAACAAGATTTCTTTCTTTTTCAGGACATTCCGTACTTCAACTAGCAGTCTAATTTTGTTGGATTATAGGATTCTATATTAAAAAAATAATTTTATTAACTCGATGGGGGGGCCAAGAGAGAATGAACAGCACTGTTGACTCTGGGCAATGGTTGTATATGACAGTCAGGGCCATCCACACATGAGCGGCGAGTATGTGCCTTTACATTTATGAGGCATTTATTCCTACCAGTGTGTGAACCAATCCATTTTGTGCTTACTACAGCTTTATTTGAATGCCGTGATAATGCTCAGATTAACTGTATTATAATGGCTACATCAAGATATGATAAATATATGAAACATTGAGATTCATTTATTATTTTGACAGCAATAGTCTTTGGGTCCTCTGCAACTGGGCAGAAGTAAGAAAGTTACTGAAATGGATTTGCAATTTATCTGCTATGATTACGGGTTTATATTCTAATCGACTGACTGTCTTACCTGGATTTTCTTAAGTATCTGTCTCCAATATATTCAATGGCTCTTAGCGTGGAGGACAGAAAACCGTTTGGATTTTCACATTTTACATGGGATTAACTCTGCTTGGACAGCAGTGTGGTAGCTCTGTAACTCTTAATGCTTTTGCAGTTATATTTTTTAACTTTTATTTTTTATTAAGTATGAATTTTATATGGATTTATCATGTCTTGGTTGCATCCTTTCCCTCCTCCCTGTACCCACTTCACTGAGGACCCTCCTCAGTGGGATTGCTGATATGCACCATGGGTTTGTGGGTTATGAATTGTGAGAGCAGCCGTCAGTGATGGGGGGGGGCAATGCCTCTGGATATTCCCTCCTACCTTATATTCTTATAATTTTTCTGGACTCCTCTTCTACAAAATTCCCTGAGCCTTGGTGAGTGTGTTTTAAATCTACTTTAGTGGTACACTCTCAGCAACTTCAGGATTTCTGCTTTGGTGTGTTTTGAGTATCCTCAGTGTCTGCCTCCATCACTCTGGCATGTGTTTTCAGGCTCACCTTGGGAGCAGCACTTTTGCTCATCTTGCTAATTTCCCTGTGATTTCACCTGGGCCCTGGCTGATATTCCAGGGGAGTTTCATCTCCTGCAAGGGAATCAGCTATCTATTGTTTTCTTGTCAATAGATTTTTGGATGTCCTTCATTCTTGCTGCTTTCTGAAAAGGAAGTAAAAAACATAATCTCCAATGGAGAGTGAGATCAGGATAGGTTAAAGTGGATAAGCATTGTTAATTTAAAGAGATTTTGATGGGTGTACTTCTCTTTAGAGTCCATAGGATTCAGACTTGGTTTCCAGTTCCAGGAATAGGTTTCTTTCCATTGAGTGGATCTCTTAGCCAATATTAACCACCTAAGCTGGATGCCACTATCTCACAGGTGAGTAGTACATCTTGTCATGTTGGTTGATTTCATATAGCAGTGTCCCCTGCTTAATCACATCACTAAAAGCACATATGGTGTTTTCCAGTACTATACAGGCTATCCATCTGGGATCTGGCTTTATTCCAGATTCAGCCCACCTCTCAATGTTGTGTGCCAGCTGCTTGTGGTGTCTTCAGCAATAGGGTCTTAAATTTTACCTCAGGTGGGTAATCAAGTGCTTTGACAGAAGCACGTCTTGTTTTGGGAACCTAATAATACTCTCTTATCAACAGCTCAACATAGGTTGTAGCCAATTTCTGGTACTGGGAATTACAAATCCAGAGTCAACTGTTTTAGGGATAGCATTCATCCCACCCTCTCCAGGGCCCTTCTTACCAGGTGAAACCTCTGTGATCCTATTATATCTTTTAGTCTGCTATCCATGAGGAAATTTTCTATGGCATCAATTCAGTTTGTTTTAGGTTTTGTTTCTATCTCCACACTCCAGACTAACTTCCCCTCCCCTACACCCTTACATCCCTGTTATCCATCCCTCAAGTTGCTTATCAGGCCTGCAACTCGAGATGTACCAATTTATGAAGCACAGATGAGAGAGAACATGTAGCATTTGTCTTTCTGGGCTTGTGTGAGTTCACTTACTATGATCTGCATCAAAAGTGGACAGTATCACCAAAAAGTAAAAAAAAAAAAAAAAAAAAAAAAAAAAAAAAAAAAAAAAAAAAAAAAAAAAAAAAAAAAAAAAAAAAAAAAAAAAAAAAAAAAAAAAAAAAAAAAAAGAAATAGCACACATGATAAAGAGAAAATTCTCTTTCCCCCTCTCTCTGATCCTAGTAATGAGATCAGAGGAGGGGAAATGGGGTTAAAACTTACCACCTGTCCAGTGCACCTCCAGCCCAGCAAGTCAGGACAGGAAAAGGAGAAAGAACATGTCCCAAGTTTTTTTTTTTTAATATTTTCTTTATTCATTTTCAAGCAGAGAGATACAGAGAGAGAGAAAGTGAGATAGAGATAGAGAGAGAAAGAGAGCACTAAGGCCATCACCTTGTGGGTCTGGTTTATGTGGGTCCTAGTGAATTGAACCCAGGGCCTTAGGCACTGGAGGCAAGTGCCTTAACCACCGAGCCATCTCTCCAGCCCAACATGTCCCAAGTTTGAATTAGGACTTTTAAAGATTTTTGCTGGTGGGGAGTCACAAGGCTCTGGCCTGGGAGTGCCCTTGATAACTTCATATGAGGTCATTGTCTGAATCCATGCAATATCTTCCAGTGGGAGGGGTCTTCCTCCTAATCTCTCTCAGTCTCCATAAAGATTTCCATAGTGTTTGTACAAGTTTGTACTCCACCCAGCAGTGAATGTGGGTTCCTCTTTCTCCAAATCCTCACCAACATTTATTGTCATGTGATTTTTCTAATGATTGCCATCCTTTCTGGAGTAAAGTGAGTCACATATTTGTTTTAATTTGCATTTCTCAGGGTGGTTAAAGATATTGAACATTTTCTTATGTTATTATGAGTGTTAGCCATTTGTATTTCTTTCTCCTGTCTTTTTGCTTGGACTAGGACTTGAAACTCCTTCTATGAAGCTAGCATCACCCTAACACCTCATTTCTTACTTTAAAAGTACAGAAAATCATCTTGCATTCAAATGTAAGTAGACTGAATCAAGGTAAAAACATCCATAACTGAGTGGTGGAGAAAAGGCACCATAGATGTATGTGGTATTGGTTAATGTAGCCATTATCCACTTTGGCATTTGTCATCTATGATTATACTCTGTTATTTTTTCCTTTTTTCTATGTGTGTGTTCATTTTCAAGAGAAAGGACAAGCATGTGCATTCCGTAACACTCATGTGGATGTAAAGAGACAATTTCTTGGGAAACTCTTTGTCTTTCCACCCCATTTCAAGCAGGGTTCCTTTGTCTGGATCTCACTTTGGTTTTTGTGTGTTTGATTATTTTTTTCTTTCATTTTCAGGTATGAGAACAGAATGGACTCACAGTTGCAACTACTGAATGCTTCCCAGAAGGAGGGTACACTACTGGAGAAGATGGATAAACAAGTGTCCTTGGTTAAGTGCATCACCACTGTACATACTGGATAGGTTTTGCTGTCTACTTTAATGTGTCAAATTTTTTAGCTTATTGCCTTGCTACTTAAGAGCCTGCTTTGTTTAGCTTATAAATCTTCCCTTCCCTAAGTTTTCTTACCAGCAGAATGAAACTTGTGATTCTTTTTACCTCTTGGTTCTACAATGATATTAGCAATAGATAAAGGTAATATTCTTCAAATGCTGTACATTTAAGAAAACACTCTGTTTTCAGGTTGCTAAATTAAGTGCGTCTTTGTTGGGAGGGTCAGATGAATTGATTCCTAAATGACAATCTTAAAACAAAGTGAATACAATAATGCATAATGGTTTTTCTGAGTGCCTCAAATTCAAGCGAGTCTCCTGACCCAACAACTGAAGGAAAGCATTGTCCCATTATGTGATTCCAAGAATGTAGATATTCCTCTAAGAGTTCATTTGATCATTCTCAGTGCATGCTTATCTTCATGCAGATGGAGAGCTTATCTTCTTACAATAAAAGGAAAAGTGATGCTTATGTTTGGCAGGAGAAATATTGCTCTATTCTTGTGACAGTTCAGGCAAGCTCCATAGACCCACTCCCCTTGAGTGGGAGGTGTCTAGTTAGGGCTCAAACCTAGGCACTAAAGCTGATTGATCAGGTACGAACCAACCACCTGTCTCCGTGCTCAGCTGGGGCAGTAAATACTCACTGAACAGATAAATCCTGTCTCTTCCTCACACACATGGCCTAGAAGAAAGACCTCTGACACTCTAGGGACTGGTAAGATTTCCTCAGCTCCACACCACAGCCTATGGTGAGGGGCTGGATTTCTCTTCCATCTAGCTCTTTCCTTCTGATAATCCTTCCCCTTCCTGCTTGTTTAGTTGAACAGCATAAATTCTGTTAAAACCTCTCTAAGTTTTCACCCCACACTGGTGGCTGGAGAGCTTTGTAACTCCCCATGTTCCCTTAAATAAAGTCTCCCAATATACCTTAATATCTCGTCTATGATTTTAATTTTTTAACTTTGTAGACAAGAATTTGGGTACTCCTTAAATTTTGGGGTGCATTGTAATTTTTGCTGGGCATTATCTAAATTCTAATCCTCAGATCACCCCACTACATTCTCTGAAAAGAAAGAATTCTACATTCACTGATAAGATAAATCATCACATTTTTGGTGAAGATAAAACATACATAACCCCTACCCCATAGACTGGTCCAGTGTGCCCACTGAGGAGGGCCTCCAGTGGGTTGGGTACAGGGAGGAAGGAAATGGGTGTACCACCACAAAATTTGCTCATACAATATATCTAATTATCGGCAAAAAAGATGTGGAAAAAATTTTGGATGCCAGTTGTTTCATTAAAAAAGTCATATTTACTGAAATGTAATCACTGTTCTCTTTTTCAGTTAGAGCTTATTTATAAGACAACCATGATGAAATTCTAACAGGGATCAGATGTAGATGTTGAGGAGTTCAGGAGATGGCTCTGTGGTTAGGAGTGCTTGTTTGCTAACAGGAGTACGTGCTAGGACCTGAGACTGCCTGACTTGATTCCCCAGGACAGATGTAAACAGCTGGATATGGCCATGCACATCTGTAAAGCTAGTCTTGCAAGCTGCGGAGACAGAAGAGTCACTGGGGCTTGCTGACCAATAAAAACCGCATCTATGAACTGAGCTAGAGGCTCCTCCTGTTCAAGCAAACAGATGGATGAGAAGCGAAAAGGACATTTTCCTCTGGCCTCCATGCATGGATGCACAAGATGTGCACATCTGGATACACATGTTCAGACACCACACACACAGCACCACACATAGAGTACATAAGCATATACACATGCCAAAATTAGATATTAATTGAAAGTAAACCTGGGTGCCATAATGTGAAATCCTACTTCTTGAAAAAAAAAAAAACTGAAAAGTCAGTTTCTTTTAAAGGAATATTTTAATGTCATGATATTGGAAAATAATTAAAATTGATTGTATGACATTTTATTACTTTAGCATGTCTCCTTTTTACTTATTTTACAAAAAAATTACTACTTTCTCAACACGTATATGGCACTGTTTCATTTCATTTATACAGGAAGATCATTCCAATTATTGTTGGAGAGAAACGCATATCACATAATTTAATGCTTCGACAATTCTTTTTGAAACAGTATGCACCTGTGCTTGTTAACAATAATGAGGATGACAATGACAGTGATGGCCAGGATGAGGAAGCAGTGACTTCATTCTCCCTGAGTGTGATTAATGTAACCTGACAATAGTAGCACGTATGTGATACATTCCATAGTGGATAGGCTAAACAGCCCTTCAGAAAATATCCCAATAAAGAATCATGCTATAACAGAAACCTCAATGTTCATCAGATCCTTGGCTTTCGACTGTAGTACTTCACCTCAGAAAGAAAAATGAAAGGCCATAATGTTAGCATCAGGATCAAAGCTTATTCTTAGGCAGGTGTACCTCCCAAAAGGCACCAGACCACTTACAGGTGAGATCTGCAGATCTCTGACCAAGAAAGCCAACCTGGAAACACTTCTGGGGCTTCTGACAATAAAGTGACTGCTTGCTAAGAAAGAAATAAGATTTTTAGTTGCCATCTATTTAAAAATCCACTTTGAAAATACACGCATAAGGAAGTTGTGGAAGAGACAATCAGCTTAAAAAGGCAGATAGACTTTTGAGAAAACATCCAGGCTGTTCTTTTGTTGTGGGGTGTTTGTGGTGGAGTTTGGTCTTAGAGCTTCAGTTTTAAATTGAAATCTCATTTTTTCAGTTGATTTTTAATTTTAATCATACCTGTTATGTTTGAAGAGTTAGCAACACAAAAAGAAAAGAATCTTCTGTGGATGTTTATAGACAGTGTGAATACTTAACTTTAAATAAGCAGTGGAGGAGGAGAGGTGAATTCACAGTTAACAAAGGTTAAGAAAGCTTGTTATAAATCACCCAAAGCATATAAAAATATTTCTCTGAATGCATAGGTGAAGACTTTAAACTCATCTAACAACAACTGCGCATGCTCAGCTCACTGCCAGAACCACTGACCGCAGAGGACTCTTTAACAAGGGGAGAGCCCTACACAGGGTAGAGCATCATGGGACCCACCTGCCACATGGGACCCCCAAGGCCCTTGATCCCTCCTCTTCTGAACCGCAAGGTGCCCTAGAACACATCTCTGCAGCCCACCTGGAATATCTTGATAAATCTAAATAGATGACAGTTGTGCTTACAAATATTTTCAGGAAGATCATTTAAAAAACAAAACCTGATTCCAAACTCTGCACAAAACCAAGTTACAAATATTTACTTGTTTTATAAATTCAAGTTTACCATGTTTATCCAATATGAGAGCATTCAGATGATATAAAAAAGTAAAATCCAACTATTTCATGATTATATCACTCATACACTCAGGCTACAACGGCCAGTTTTGTATTTGTTCTTATGATGAAATGTCTACTCTATCACACCCATGAGAGTCCAGAGACATTACAGTGGATTAGACATGAGTGCTGTCCTCACTGCCAGCCTGAGAACCTCCTCCAGGGAGATGGTGGTAGACATGGAGGAGACTCAAAACACATCCATGCAGAAAATCAGAAACTGCAGAGATCTCAACACTAAATCAGAACTTGTAACATGGCCTTCAAGGCCCAGGGAACATTTTGAAAGAGGGAGTAGAAAGAATGTAAGAGCCACAAGTAGGGCAAGAATATCCTGAGCATTTTGGATCCCCTATAGAAGAAGACTGGTTCATTCATGACCCCAGAGAGATTAGTGATGTCCCTCCTGGTACTCAGTGGAATGGGAACAGGGGAGGGGAGGAAATGAGAGGTTAACCTGATGGAAATACAACCAACTTGCATTATGCTCATATCTTAAATTTCTCAATTTATTAAAAAATGAAATGAAGGCATTTTTATACTGCAGCTGTTTGACAATTTGTCTTTGTTATTTCAGAATATTCTTTAAATAATTATGAACATTAGGTAAACTTAATCTTAACTCTGGATACAACTCGATTGAAATACAAGCTGGCATTTCATGGTTCATGTTGACCTGAAAATGAACTATTCAAGTGCACAAAATAAAACACAAAGCTGGACCCTTAATTATATGTCAGATTCTCTCTAATAGTTTGGAAGTCATAGTAATTATAGCTCATAAACTAAGGCATTAAAATATTCTAATTAATTGCTGGATTTCCAGGACAATAAAGGGTAATAAAATGCTATTACAGTATTTGTAACATTTGAGAATATTTAAATTAAATATATTACTATCAAGTCAAACTTATTTACTCTTTGTGTTAGGAAATTGAACAGAAGACACTGCTGGCAGAGAATTATATAGCAACCTAACTTGAAACTATGAAAATGCAAGATCACCTGGAAATCAGTTCTTAATGATTAATTCACACATTAAACTAAAGTGAGCTATCGTTAAAAATTAATATTTTTCAATAAGTTTAGAATTATTCAGCCATCATAATTAATAACATTTCATTACTATTCAAAGTTCATATATTAATTTGCATATCACAGATACAATTTTACTTATGTTTGCAATAAAATTTAACTTATAAATTATAATACCCAGTATTATTAATTTCAATCGCATTTGGTAGACTGTGAATGAAACAGGTCAATGAGGATACTATTTTATTAATGGTACAAGATATTCAACAATATGATAAAACATCACATTAAGTTTCACTAACTCAGGAATTTTAAACAGTGTGGATTGGTTCATAAACAGCTATTATGTACAATAGACTGTGGCTTATAATCATTAGTATGAACAAGATTTGCTGTTAAGTAATTCTGAAGTTGTGCTACATTTGAACATTTATTACCCACCTTGAATGTGGGCTGCAGTCACAGACGGAATAAAATGGGAAAATGGGAAAGTGAGTTTAAACCAAGCAGCTGTCATCCCTCTGTCAATGGTTTCAGTCACAGAGTGAACCAGCTATACATAGACTTCACAGGTGTGTTCACTCTTTTTTTATTATTTTATTTATTCATTTTCAAGCAGAGAGAGAGAGAGAGAGAGAGAGAGAGAGAGAGAGAGAGAGAGAGAGAGAGAGAGAGAGAGAACCAGGGCCACCACCTTGTGGGTCTGGCTTATGTGGGTACTGGGGAATTGATTCAGGGGCCTTAGGCACTAGAGGCAAGTGCCTTAACCACTGAGCAATCTCTCTAGCTCTGTTCACACTTTAATACCCAGCTGCTGGATCTCAGCCCAGGACTTGTCTATTTTCTTCATGCAGTTCCTCTTTCCTCAACTACCTTATCTCAGAAGATGAGTGGTCATTGTAGGAATCGCCTATTCCTTCCCTGCCATTAAGGCTTTGTCACTTGTCAACTAAATTATTTCCATTTTACTTAACCTGCAAATATGTCTTCCTATTGCATAATCTTTGTTTTCTGTTTTCCTAAATTATTCTTCCTAGAACTGCTCACATCATTCCCACATTCAAGAAAAAAAAAATCTCCATTTTCCTATTTGTCACCTCCATTTTCACATCATCTTCAATTTACTACTTAATCCCCTTACTTCCTTTCTTTATAATCCCTTCCTTTCTTCCCCTTATTTCCTTTCTTTATAATCCCTTCCTTCCTTTCTTTGTAATCCCTTCCTTTATTTTTTATAATCCTTTACTTCCTTTCTTTATAATCCCTTCCTTCCTTTCTTTATCTCTTGCACCTCCTCCAGGCTTTTTTTTTCCCCCAAAGTACAATAACTGTTGTAAAGCTTCAGGTGACTTCCACATGGCCACATCATCTCACTGGACCAGTCAGCAATGGGATGACAGGGCTGAGTTTTCTTTAAATACTTTCCTTTACTTGGTGTCAAGAAGACATTAGCTTTGATTATCCCCCTGACCACACATTTTAGTCTTCTTTGAGGCTTCTTCAAACCTCTAATGACTAGGATACCTTAGAACACATTCTTTATACCACTTCTGTCTATTCTCTTACTAAATAATCATAGAATTTCAGCACCTTAGATTTAAAATATACACTATATATATCATTATATGGCAGGATATCAAGGTTTATAAGCAACTCTGAAATCTGTTCCTTCTTCAACTGGAAAACTAGGAAATGGTGTTCTGACAATTAGATAACTTTTTAAAATTAATGAAACAGACTGATTTTTGATTAGCAAAGTCATTCAGTAGGGGGAAATTAAAAAGGCCTTATTTATCACATGTTAACACTATGTTACTGTTAAGAAAGGTTATTTGTTGTAGACGCAATTTGGACATTAACAATTATATGAGAATTCCAGCCTAATAAATTGTATGTGAAATATAGTTAACACATCAGAGACAAGAATACTCTACAGTAAAAATGGCTTTCTTGGTGAAAATTTACTCACATCCTTTGTTCAAAGAACTTGCCATTAGTTTAAAATACATTATGGTAGTAGAGGAAACTAAGACAATTTTTTTAATAGAAGTAATATCAGATAGTTTCAAAAGTCTGATAATTAACTATGACCCTTCTATTTGGGAGTTTGATGCTGAGTTAACTCATAAGTTTATTCAGTTGGATTTGTGAGTTCTAGCTTGTGTATAGATCCCCAAACTTTTTTTTTTTTATAAAATACCATCATCAGAATATAAAATCAATTGCCTAACTAGTTTGGCTAATGAATGACAAGTCCAATTTTGTCTTTTGAAAGAAAAGAGTATCAAACATGACAGATTACTTGAGTCTTCATCTCAACAATGGCCTTTAAATGTTTTTATTCCTTAGTCAAATATCTTGAAAATGCAGAATTCAATCTCATTTTGAAACATAATCTCTGCTCTGAAGTGTTGTGGTTGAATTCTACCAGGTTTACCGCTGCTTCTCTTTCCTCTAAGAGTTCTTCACATAGAAGCCATTTAATCTCTGGAGATTCAAATCACATCAATAGCTTCTTTGTTCAGTTAAAATGCTCCTGAGATATTCAAACCATGACCTACATAATTGCATTTGATATGATTTCCTGGAGACTGTGTCTTTTGCTTTCCTATGACTCATTGATGTGATCCCTTGTTTTTGGAAACATATCCTTCTTTAATTTCCTGGACGATATTTTTTAATGACTTTCTCACATCCTGGTGCCTTTTGAAGTTGGTATTCCAAAGAAATGTAGGGATAATTCCCTAGTTTCCACCAGGAACTTAGAGGTGAGGCCTCCCCTGATTGCCTTTTAAGAAAAGAATTGGTAGACTTAAATTAATAGCAAAATAAAAATACACCATTCTTTAAAGACTTATAGTTCCAAGTGGAAAAGAAAGTGGCTCATAACTTGACCTTGAAGACGACTGCATGCATTCACTTGGTGACTCCGTCA
Source organism: Zapus hudsonius (assembly GCA_004024765.1). Taxonomy (NCBI): domain Eukaryota; kingdom Metazoa; phylum Chordata; class Mammalia; order Rodentia; family Dipodidae; genus Zapus; species Zapus hudsonius. Next base: position 50,133 of record PVHP010007816.1, read on the forward strand.
ATGTATGTTTTTTCCATAATCAAACATAGGTACATACACCCTCCATTTTATTTTTATTGTATATTTTATTATACATGGTACTGTTGCATTAAAACATTTTTCATATAAGTATACATTGTATGTTCAGCACATCCCCTACCCTTTCTGCTCATTTTTCCTCCTATTCATCCCCTTTGTTCTCCTAGACAGTCAGTAAGACAGTCAATTGTACATCTCAGAGAGCAAGCTTTGCTTGCTTTGAGTATTTACCATTTTTCCCTTGGCTTTGATGTTTGTCGCCAACCACGTTACAGCAACAGTTGACAACCATCCCTTCCAGGTGGTGATTATGTAGAAAACGAATACAGAGAAGGTTAATGAGTAAGTCTGAAGGATGGTTGCCTTAGTTTCTTGTCTCTGCACCTCAGAGAACTAGTTTTTAACTCATAACTACACTGATTCCACATACAAGGTAAATAACCCCACCACTAAGTGTCACTATATAACACGCTGTCTTTCATGATTTCTGTGTTTCAGACTTTTAGTTTCTCATTGTTGGAAGAGTCCTGGATAGCGTGTGCTTTAAACACTCATTACCAGTATTCAGAAAAAAATGTAAGATTGTTTTTGTCCAAGTGTTCATGAATATAAGTTAAAACATAATATTTGATTTGTATTCAAATGTTTATACATTTACAATATATGATTTTGTCAAAATATATTGTATGATAGTTAATAAAATCAAATACATAAAATAAAGTTTTCATCACTGTTTATAAAAAAAAATAGGAGCCAGGACATTAAGGAATTGATGCAGAGGTAGGAACCTCGGTGTCACACATCATATAGTACACAAAGAATTTTATTGTTGTATTTATTTTGTTTTCCTATTCCAGTTTTTTGTAAAATTGAGTTCCTCTAATTCAGTTTTTTGAGCTCACAACAGAATTTTTGAATCAGCTGGTTTTACTCACATAAAGCTAAGACTTATTGCTGGTCATTAGGTGACTCTTCATAGTATTGAATAATCCTAGAAGAAGATTATTTCAGTTAACTTTAATTTAGTTTAATTTAATTAAAATTCCTGAATGAAATTTGATGTGGAGAGAGACAGCTAGGAGTTTCACAAAGCTAATGAAAACCTACTGCAAACAGTAAATAAAAACAGAAACACAGAATAGAGTTTCCCCAGGGTAGAAGGTTGGGTAAATCCACCAATGAGGTCCTGAATTAAAGCAAATCAAACATGACACTACAATGGAAATGGGGGAATAAAAAGTTTAAAATACCCATTTCCATGTCTAAATGAGTAACACAAGTAAAGACTATAAAAGCTATATTTTTTTATGGATCCACGTGGTTCTTGGCCTAAAACATATTTGTCTCTGTCTTCCTTCTATTGTTTTTATTTGTATTCATTGGTAGCAGTAAACAAAAATTATTTAGTTTGGGGGTAATAGAATATTAAGCTTGAACTAACTGAACTGAAGAACATTGACTGTTTCACAGTTAGGATAGGCTGACTTCATCCCAGAGGAGGTTGATATAACCAATTATTGTGTATCAGTTTGGGGGCTCGCTCCGATTGGTGCACAAGTGGTTTCATTCTATTGTATTTAAGCAATAAAAAGCTTGTTGTGTTAGCTTCCTACAAGATGAGAAATGCATAGGAGAGTTTGGATTTCATACAGATTACACAGTATCCATATCACTTATAAGACAAATATATCTACTTCAAACTTACCTTTAAACTTACATTTATCTATTGAAACTATTAGCAAAATGTGTCCAGATTAGGTTAAGGATAGGGAGCAGAATTAAGAGTAAATTCAATGAGATACTAGGGAATGAGAACCCCTAGGCCCTTTTCCATTGTGATGGGGAATTTGACTTTTGCTCAGTGCATTAGGGAACGTAGTGAGGAAGGTGTTTTGTGAAGAACAACCTGTTATCCATTGATGTCCTTTAAAAAACATGATTTTGTGTACATACATTACATGTGGTATGTATGTGTTTGTTGGGTGCATGTGTTTGTACAGAAGTGGACACTCAGACACATGTATGAATTAACTGTCCAGAGGAAGATGTCTGTCCTCTATCTTCTGCATTATTTCCTTGAGAAAATTTCTCACTAAACCTGGAGCTCCTGTTTTTCACTTGGATGGGTTTATCAGGTATCTGCAGCCATCCTGCTTTCACCAACCTTCTCAGATTGGGCTCATAAGTATGTGCAGGCATGCTTAAAGCTTTGTTCCCAGAGCTTGCCCAGGGTGAGGTGTCTCTCTATATCCCTCTCTGGACCATCTACATAAATAACTGTCTTCCTAAGCATCTCCCCATGGATGATAGGCTGACTGTCTCCTTTTCCCATTTGGCCTTTGCTAATTGGTATTTTTTTAATGTTCATTTGTCAATAACAAGTGTTTTCTCCATAATCTCTGTCCAATGACTTAATTTTCACTTATGTCTAAACTGTTTCATATTCTATAAACAGATTTAGATGTGAAGCAAATTCTTTGATGCCATGAATTTATTCCCTAATATTTAAAGTAAATTCTTAGGTGATGATCTGTGTGGTACAATTGCTCAACTCCTACCCAGGATTCAGCAGTGTACGTGAGAGATTGGAGAGCAGGTTTCTGACCCCTTTCCGCCACAAGATTCATTCAACATAGTTTATTATTGCTCTAATTTTATGTAATTCACATTTTATTATAATCAATTAAGACTACTAATAGTATTTTAAAATAGCATATAATTATACTAATGTTTATTTTAAACATACCCGCATGTTATTTTATAAACAGATCAAGCTAAAGTTTGAGAGTCTTAGCCTTGAAAAAGACTTTTATTTGTTTTTTTTCTTTTCATTTTCTTCCTTCTTATCTTGGGAATATAGCAATTCATCATTTACAACTTTCAGTTATTTCTTTTGAAGTAATAAAAGGAGACATGTACAAAGTCCTCTAGGTAAAAGAGTTCATAAATTTAACAAAAGCAAGGATGTAATTTCTATTACAGTCTTTCTCCTCATAACTTCCCAAACTACTTTTTTTATTTCCTTATTTTAATTACTATTACAGGTAAAATTATGGGTTTTTTGTTCACAGATCTAGTTTATTCAGAAATGACAGGTAAAATAGCTTTCAAACGTGTGATACTGAAAGTAAGAAAAATAAAATTTTAAGTTTTCTATTTGTATAATTAAATGTTTTGAATTAGGAAGCAACATTCATGTCACTGTGAAACAAATACATCCTTGTGTAAATGTGCTGACAATAATGTTTCAAAGCTCCTGTATTTAAAGTCACTATCTCTCCAAACAGACATTATAACTGTGCTACACAGTTCTAAACTTCTAAAACCCACTTGTCTTTAGCTAGAGAAGTGTTCATCTTCCCTTGTGTATCTCCAGCCCAGACGCTTAGCTCTCTCCTTATCCATACTTTGTCTCCCTTCTCCTTCTCCATCCTTTCCTCACTTCACCACTGAAATATTTCTCCTTTGCTGGTAAAATAAAAATTCCATGAAGGACACACTCTCCACCTGATGACTGAATGATAGAGTCTCTGTAAACAGCAGGGGAAAGAATGGTAACACAAAAGATGACCATAGAGCTGAGGAAAAACAGAACTAACAACAAACCTGTTGGATTCAAGGCTGGGATTAGCCTGCAAAAAATTGAAAGACACATACTTCCTAGTGAGTAAAAGAGAACACAAGACAAAAGAAATAACTAACATGAGCTAATAAAAAAAAGAACAAGTAAAAGAAGGGAGGAATTCAAATAAGAACCAAAAAGAGTAAGAGTCAAAAACTCACCATAGAACACCCCCAACCTTTCAACTACCACATAATGAGAGCTGAGAAAATAGGAAAAAGAATTTCAAGCTCTATTTCTAAAAACAGTTAATGGACACACACACACACACACTCACTTCAAATAAGCAAATAAATGACTTGGACAACTTTTATTAAAATTCAGCCTCCAAACTGAATGAAAATGTGAGCCATTTTCAGGGAAAAGTCATAAATGTGGAAGAAAAATGTCAGCAAAGCATTTGAAATGCTGAAAAAAAAACCCACACAGAAATTATGGAAAGAAAAGCAATGATCCCTCAAATCAAAACCACATCTGAGTGCACAACCAACAGACAAGATCATGCCAAAGAATGAAATCCAGGGATGGAGAACAAATGTTCCAAGAACACTTGGATAAGTTCTAACAACCAAATCTCAGCATACAAGTAGTGAAGAAAGAACTGAGATCAATGGAACAGGAATGGATTGACTATTTAATGAACACATGAGACCATTTCCCAAAACTAGAGAAGGACATTGACATCCAAACTTAGGAGGCAAAAAGAACTCCAAATAGGCATAGCCAGTGAAGAGCCTCTCCCTGATACATCAAAGTAGCAATGCTGAGAATACAAAGCAAAGAATGGATACTAAAACCTGTAAAAGAAAAATGCCATTTCACAGGCAAAGGCAAGAGTGTCTGAATAATCATTAATTAATAAAGCAATTTTGTTTTTGGAGGTAGGGTCTTGCTCTAGCCCAGTCTGACCTGAAATTCACTATGCAGTCTGAGGGTGGAGATCCTCTTTCCTCTGCCTTCTAATGGCTGGAATTAGAGGTGTGTGTCATCATGGCAGGCAAAGCAAACTTTGATCACATTAACCCTTCCCATTCTCTTCCCTACAGTCCTATTTGCTCTAACCCCACTGATAAAAGTCCACATAGTACTTTATATTCATTTTCCTCCTAAATTCATGATGCAAAATACATGATACTTGTCACTATGTTTAGTTTATTTTGTGTATCATAAAAATCTTTAATTCCATCCACATTCCTTCAAACATGTGCTTTTCTTCATCATGAATAAAATTTCAGAATATATATATATATATATATATATATATATATATATATATATATATATATATATATATATATATATATATATATATATATATATATATATATATATATATATATATATATATATCACATTGTGTTTAAGCATTCATCCACTCATGAAGATTCAGGCTGCTTCCATAATCTGACTAATGATAATAATTCTATGATAAGAATGAGATGCTATTTTTTTATTCTTAACTGGTTTGGAATTACTTGCAAGATGGAACTAAAGTTATATCAGGATCATGTGCTAAATTCATTTTAATTTTTGAGGAAAATTAATATTGACTTCTATAATGGCTGGGATAATTTACATTGCCAACAAAAGTATCTGGGTTCCCCCTGTCTCTTCTTCACAAATATTTGT
>PVHP010007817.1:0-55402 GCA_004024765.1 Zapus hudsonius
TGGGTGTGGTGGGGCATGCCTGTAATTCTACTAGTGGAGAAGTAGAGGCAGGAAGATATGGGAGACCAGCCTAGGTTACAGTAAGACCCTGTCATAATCAGCTCGCACACTATTGGGATGAATCTCAAAATCAGGCATAGTGTATGAGAGGAAATGATTTATTGAAGTTACAGATTCAGGGGAAATTCTATAATGGTGAAAGAGGCTGCCCCTCACTTTTCACAGTCCAAGCAGAGAGAGAAAAACCTTCACCAGCAAAACACACACACACACACACACACACACACACACACACACACACACCCCCCAGCAAAAAGGCAGGGGGAAGAGAGGAGATTTTCTCCCACTTTATATAGCCTTAGGGCAAGGTTTTATAACCCTTCCCAAGATTATTGACTCCTTAAATCTCTGGAATTTCACTCCTGCACTGCCCTCCCAGGAAGGAAAGTTTGTTTCTAGCTTTCCTGAGCCTCCTTACATCCTGCCCCCTGCTGAGAGGGCTGCTGCCTTCCTGTAAACAATCTCAGAGGTCCACCTAAGATTACTACAAAGATCAAGTTGACAACAAAACTTAACCATATTAACTTAACCCCATCTTAAAAAACAAAACGAAACTCAGAATGCAATAGAAAATTGCACTGTGTGTACCAGTTAAACAAGGTCATTGAAAGATTTGAAACATTTGTATAACCCTATCTGTACTTTGAAGTATTAGAAACAATGTATGTATAGAAGCTAGAGGTATCTATTCCACTCTCTGCAAGTTCTCTTCATCTTTTCATTGCTTGGAGAAAGGGGCACCATCCAGGAGAAAGGATGCTACAGCATAATGGCAAGTGTACAAGAGGATGATTTCTTTGGTTAGTTTTCTTGGCTAACTAAGGCTACTTCCAGTCATACATGGTGGCAAACGGAGCACACACATATTTGAGGACAGTTGTATATGGCTCTCAGTTGACGTTGATAGTCAGGGACTCAAAGCATCCTCAACAAAGATGCTCTTCTCCACAAGTAACTCCCAGCAGGTGCACTAAGATGGTAGGAATGAGCACAGTGAATATTGCAAGGAAGGAAAGAAACATTGGCAAATGACTTGAAGTGCAAAACCTTAAACGGCTTCAGAAATAACACACATTTCTGACTGAGAAGAGAGTTTACAGGAAGGAGGTGAATGACAGAAATGTGGTGTAGTGTTCAATATGAACTCACATCCTGAAAGCTGGATGCTCCGCTTTCATTTGGCAAGCAGTTGGGACCACAGAAGGATTTTTCGCGAGAGCCTCTGGTGGTGACAAAGCATTTGATGACATACACAAGTAAGGATGGAGAATAAGGAGGATCTGATTTAAGGGATATGGACAGAAGTGGGGAAATTTAGGAGATATTAATAAAGAAAATGCAGCTATGTTCAGTACTTACCATGTAGGAAAGGAAGAAGTAAAAAATGGCTTCTGTGTTTCTGGTTTTTGGAAACTGGTAAGTAGAGATGCCAGAGGAGGAAGCCAGGCAGTGGAGGAAGGATTCCACGCTTAGATATTTGGTGGTGGACATGTTAAATAGTCACTTGGGTGGCACAATTTATTAGGGATCTTTTTCATTCAATAAGCTCATCAGTCTTCCTTTACAAAGCGTGGTGTCATCAGTTGATACAGTGGGGGTTTAAGTCCCAGAAGGTAGCTTGTCTGAATAATAAAGCATAACATCATAAGAGAAAGAGCTTGAGGCTGGAGGCCACCATGCAAAGGGAGAGGTACAGCATGGTCTGAACTCCATCCAGTGTATCTGGAAAGAGCAGCCTTGTGGGAGATGGGTGAGAAAAAGCATGAGTTCCCATAATACTGTGCCTTGCAAAGAAGATGGTGCAGCATATACACACAGACACACTCACAAAGTCCCTGAAGACAGGATTAGTCCCAAGAAGACTTCCTGTCATTTCTCCCACCACACTCTTGTGTTCATACGCTACTGACTGAATACGAGGGCCCCTTTCCAACACCTTTCACTTGGCTGACAGTCTCCTTTCTATTTCGGAACGTGAGCACCTGTTTCTCTTTACCTAGAAGGTCTTCCACCAGCTTTCTTTGTACTGACTTACTTATCATCCCTTGCTTCACTTATCCATTTTCGGAGTCTCAGGATTATGTGCTTTCACTGAAGGTCAGTTCTCTTTGCTATCTGCATTTCTTTCTGTGTCATGTTTCAGAAGAGTTATGAAATGGCATGTGAAACACTCCTGTAAACATCTGTCTCCTGAACTCAATTGTGGATTTCAGGGAACAGAGCCTTTGTCTCTGATTCAGTTTTGTATTTCTGGTATCTCCCAAAGTATCCACAACATATTAAGTGTTCAATACAGACTATTAAGTCTCCTTGTTCATTAGTAAATTTTAGATCTTTTATAAGGAGTTCTTTGAATTATTCCTAGGCACTAAATAAGAAGCTGTTGGGGAAATGATGTGCCAACTGTTTAGAATTGCTACCTGAAGATGTTAATGAGAAAAATGAGGACAAACAGGTCTTCAGAGACAGTAGAGCTCAAAGCAGTGACAGGTCATCAGGCATCATATGCTACCTCAGCCCTGTAACCGCTAGGTGATTAGGTTGTGACTTAAATGCCCTGACCACCTAATCATATTGTTTCTTTATCTGTGTCATGGGATAATTGCATTTACCTCATGTGTCATTATGGTTGTGTCATGAGTTACTATATGTGAAGCACTCAGAACAGTGTCCAGCATGAAATAAACCTGTATATGTTTAAATGCTACTGTTTTCTCAGTCTACCACTTCTCTTACTTCCTCCACTCTGAGATTTCTTTTTATCACTTTCCTGTCTCACTTAGAAAAAGCCCATGGACTCTTATCCATTGTAAATTGGCTGAAATTAATTTTACCTTTAAACATTTCCTATGTCACTGGTCACATTTATCTTCCAGTGATCTGCCTGGGTTTTAGCTCCCGAAAAAGATGCATATGGAGATACCAAAAGACCCAGCTCTACTGGGCATCTGGCCTCAAGATTCAATGCTTCTTCACAGAGACATTTGTTCAACCATGTTTATAGCTGCTTAATCCATAATAGCTAAGATTGGGAATCAACCCAAATGCCCACCACTGGATGAAATAGATATCAAAGTTGTGGTACATATACACTATGGAATTATACTCAGCTGAAACGAAAAAAAATTACCTTATGAAATTTAAAGAAAAGTGGATGAACTTGGAACAGATCATACTGAGTGAACTCACACAAGAGGGAGACAAATGCCACATATTTGATTAAGCTCGAATAGTAAGCAAATCTGACAGGTGAATTGAGAGACTGACAAAGGGGATGGGGGAACAGGAGGTCAGGGTGGGAGAGATATACACTAACCTAAACCAATAATGAATCAATACCATCAAATCCTTACTTTCATACGGTAAGCTCTCAAGGAAACTGTGGGCATCATCTGGTAAGATGGAACCTATTCAGGGTGGGAGGAAGCCTAACGGGAAGACAAGTGGCTCTGGCCTATAACACATTGTCCTTGTAATTGGTTACTTCCTACACTGAGCTGTTGAACTAAGAGATCCACCAGGTCTCCAAACCAAGACAGGATTATGACAAAGCTCTTGCTTACCCACCTCAGGCTAAAGGTAAGACCCTATTGCTGAAGATACCATAGACTGTTGTCACACAACACCAAGAGACTTTGGTGGACCCAGAGAGGTAGCCAGCTCCCAGATAGTAGCATGTATAGTGCTAGAATGTGTTACATGAGCTGTCAGGGGGAACTGGACAATGATATTCAGAGAAAGCAGAGGACATTGATATACAAACCCTGACTGACATTATGAGAATGCTGAGGACACTGCTACTTGGCAGAGACCAGCAAGCTAAGTAATTCTCATCTGTGCAAAAGTGGTGCTTAAACCTAGGCGAGTAATCAATGGCTTGCGTATTGGCTAAGAGATCTGCTCAGTGGCAAGGAACCCTTACCTGGAACTGGTATCTAAGGAAAACTCTTATGGAGACCAAGAACCCAGACTCCAAAGGGAAAATCCTACTAAACAAAAGTCTACAGAGAGACCATACCCATTAGAATCTCACCAAATTAACAATTTGTATCACTTAACCTATGCTGATCTCTCTCTCCTTTGGAGATTCTGTTTGTATTTTTCAGAAGACAGCGAGAACCATGGACAGCCCAATTTCACCAACAGGACCTGAGATGATGGTTGACACCCAGGCAGGAGATGAACCACCCCTAATATCATGTAGGGCCCCAATGAAACCATAGAGGATGTGGACAGATGAGCAAGAGAACTACCTCCACAACAAGTCAGATAACCTATGAAAGTGTAATGGAAACAGACAGTGAGGCTTCTCAATACAGTCCAAAGAAGAAATCCAGGGACGCCTAAGACCTCAACAGTAAAGCATGCTTAAAACTCACCCACCATGACTCAGGGAACTTTGTGGAAGAGGGGGCAGAAAGATTGTATTTGTCTGTTTTTCAGCATAGATACTCAGTATGTGCTTTTTTGAGAGGTTATTTCAAATTGTAATGTAAAAGATGCATGTAAGTAATTAAGTCTTTAAATGCTACTGTAAGTGAAATTACAAAAGTATAATCAGTACAATCAATTTTACCTTTGTTTAGTCTGGTGGCAAAAAGAAAATTCAATATGTATTTCCTAGCTATATGATTATAAAGAAATACTAGCTAATCTCTTGAAATAACATAATTGGCTATGTTCTTAAAATACATGACAATTTGGATATTTGCTAGTATTTCCAGCTCCATATTTGGTTTTTGTTATAACAATTTACCTGAAATTTGGTAACTATAAAGAAAATAGACTTAGCCTGCCTATAGTTTTGGAGTCTAAAATTCTAAGGTAAAGCAGGCATATTAGTCCAGCCTTAGGAATTAGGACTGGTAAGGGCCTTAGTATGGCAAAGCATCATGGTAAGAGGAGATGTGGGAGGGAGAACTTATGGCCAGACAGGAAGAGAGAAAGCCATTCATAGGTTAGGCTCTGGCTATGACAGCTTACCACTGCACAAATCTGTTCAGTGTCAGGGAAGCTACATTAACCTCTTCACAAATCGGTATTCCCAATGACTAACCCAAAGAATATGTTCATTATATGAGACATTTTTAACAGTAATTCAGTAAATTGCATCTTACTCTGGACATTTTCCTTCCCCTGTGGGCATAATATCTATCAGTTGATTCCTAATGTCAAAGAGAACATCTTAGCATGTTTTAATTCTATTATAGGATAATATATGCTTTCCACAGACTCTTTTATTACATATGGTATGTGAATCCTATATTCTTTAAATAACGCATAGCTTATTCTTATGCATATATCATACAAAACAGTTTATTTTCAAAAATTTATTTATTTACAAGTAGGGAGGTATAGTGAGAAGCGAGACAGAAAGAATAGCATGCCAGGGCCTCCAGCTGCTGCAAACAAATTGCAGATGTATGTGCCTCTTTGTATATCTGGCTTTATGTAGGTACTGGGGAATCGAACCCTGGGTTGTAAGGCTTTGCAGGCAAGAGCCTTAACTGCTGAGCAATCTCTTCAGCACTGCAAAACAGTTATTTTAAAACATATTGAGAAAGAAATCCATTTTTCCTAAAAATGTTTCTGTAATGTGTTAATTTATATTTAATTATAATTTATTCTATAACATATGTACCAATTTTTCCTAAAAAATTAAAAGATAAATGGAGAGATTCTGCTTGCAAAATTAACTGAAATTAATAGATTTATTCCTTATAACCCAATTAGTTGGGTTAGTTGATAAGTTTGTAGCAAGATTAGAGAAGGATACTGTCCAAACATATGATTGATTGAATAAAATGAAAGAGAAAGATACCTCCCATGATTAACTAGATTATTGAGTTAATGGCCTCATTGTAATTGTCTGCATAAATATCTGTAATACTTAAAACATTACCCTTAAAGTTTCAGTTTGTTACTTTTGGTGCATTGCATTTTAGCAGTGCTATTGCATAATAATACTAAAAACACAATTTAGTTAATGCTTCATTTGTGGCAGAGTTAATGATATTGGGAAGTAAATCATGTTAAGATATTATAAAACTTATATTTCCTTCTTTAATGGAGTCATTAAAGGCTATTTTGTTTTTGATGCTTATCTCAGAAAAATTAGTTCCCAAAATCAAGGAGTTTGAGCATTGTTTTTTATTCCATCCATAATAATTATAACCTCATTAAGAAGTAGAAGAGGAAAAGGGTAAGGAGAAAAATAGGCCATGTTAATGAGCTCACTGAAAACTAAAGATCTTTCAGAAATGTGATAAGTGGTATCACTCTTTCATTCTGCTTCAGTATTTCATGTCTCTCACAATGAGTCTGGGTAAAGCGGATGAAAATGAACACATTAACAAGATGGAACCTGACTCAGTAGGAGAAAGAAAGGCCATCCTTCTAAGCAGAGAGTTTTAGCAGTCTCTAGAGAAGCCTTGGGCCAAGAAGGCCTAAGTTTTGAAATTGTTAGATGGAATCCCAATGCTTGCCAGAACCAGAAAAAGTTATGATGAATACGCCAAGCAAATGGGATTGGGGGGGGGGCAGGAGAAGGAAGGACAGGAGGGTAGATGCAGATGCAGCCCCTTGGGAACCAAGTCTCATCCTTGGGATTCCAGCACTGAAACCATCCCCAAATTCTATCCTTCAAGTTCTGGCATCCTTTTGGGATGGACTAATAAATAGAGGTATTAAGAGCACAAAGAAATGATAAGGAAGGTAAAACATGTATAAAATTTTTACTATTTTTGAGAAATTTTTAAAAGGTAGAAATTATTTTGGGCAAACTTATGGAGACAAATTTTGCTAAGGGCATGTTCATTTGTTAAAGGCTTGGTGTGTCACAATCCCTAAGAATTTGCAGATTCTCATTCATTTAATGCAGAAACCTCACAAATAAAAAAAAAATGCAAGTTAAGTTTTTAATATCCAGTGATCTTAATGGTGACTTTTTTTTGGCCCTTTCTCATTAAAAATCAAAATGTTTGTAATCAAGATACTTTAGGTAATATAATGCTAAATATTTTAACACACCATCTGGACTGGTGTTATGATAATGAATTTTTGTGTTTGGTAAGAGACGTTTCCAGATCAAAGACAAGTGACCTGTAGGTGTTTACCAACCATAGACTTATACAGAGATCAGAAGCATATCTCCTCTAAATGAAATAAATATACATTGTATATTTCATACATAAGGAATAGGACACTTTGCACATTCTGTAATGTTGGAAACAAGTGCTGCATTGCGTCTTCATTTTTTCCCCAGCAAATGTCAAGAAATATTTAATCTAATCATTAGCTAAATCTTAGCTTCAGAGATGGTGAAAAACATTTTAATTTTTCAGATGATCTAATTGGTTAGGCTTTGTTTTTTCATGCCCTCATCATTATAGATTATTTCAAGTGGTGGCTTGTGAAAGGTCACACTCATATTTGCCTGCCTCAGGAAAATAAGTGAAGAGTTTTAGCTGCATAAGAGCTTGAAAAAAATTAAAAATTTATGTACTTAATTTTACCATTTTTCCCATTAACTAAGACCAAACAAAGTACAATTCCATTTATGGCTAGATATATATTTTTTAATTTTCATCATAAGCTTTTAGTGTTTATGAGCTCTAAGTTAAAAAAATGATTCGTAATTTCACTAGAAAAAAGAGGGTTTAGACTAATTCAGCTGTTTTGTGCTCTGCTGTAGTTAAAACTTCTTCCTAATTATCACTGAGTTCTTATGATCAAGATTTAATTCTTCCAAGCTGTGGGACTTTCGGATGGATTCCATTCATTTACAGTTCAGGTTGCTCATGTGCTCTATCTATCCTCATGGTCAAGAGGAAAAAGCTACTGCTGTAACATGCACCAATCAACATAGTGGCTCAGGACACAAATTCATTATTGTATAGCTACGATGTTCAGAAGTGTAGGCTTCCCTGGGTCTGGGTTGCATGAGACCAAAGTCAAGGTGTTAAGTGTCTTTTTCTCATTCAAAGAGATACTCTGAGTTGATTCAAGTTGATGGCAGAGCTGAATTCCTTGTAGTTGTAATGGTGAGGTCTCCCTTTCCTTGCTATCTTTCCAAGGAGGAATCTCAGGCTAGAGCCTCTAATTTCTCTCTGAAATCCTTGCGTTTCAAAGCAAGCAATCAGATATCAAATCTTTCTCATGCTTGATATCTCTCTGGCCTCCTCTTCTGTTACAGCACCTCCCCTGCTTTCTCTTCCACCACATATATCTATTTTGAACTTTATTCTTAGTCTTCTGCTTTTTAGAATTCATATGAACACACAGGAACCACAGCTGGTTACACATGGATTTGAACATGGGGAAGCCAAGGAATCTGCAAGCTGCATCTCACCAGAGTTAAAAATGCTCCTTTCTGGTTAAGAACCCTCAGAGATTCTGTAAAATCCACCTGCTGAGGTGTCAGGCAGCTGGTGATGGAGGGTGGCTTCCTACCTATAACAGAGACCTACGTTCTAAGAAGGCCCCAGCTTGTGTGCTCTCCAAGAGGGTCACGGGAAGGAGTACTCTAGATAGAAGATCTGGTCCACCATGATGTGTGAAAGGAAAGATGGGTCACTTTACCCCTCTGCTTATGCCAACAGCTCACAGATATTCATTAAAACAGCGAACCCTAGGGTGGTACCTGCTTTTCAGGGAACTAATTCCTGTGTCTTTCTCTCACAATAATAAATCTTCTTCAGGGTACACTTTTGCTAAGTCTCAGTGCAATAAATCTGACTTCTTGTGGTTTGCTGTTGAATTCCTTCCTTGGCATGCTGGGAACTTCCCTAGATCCCCTAGGTCCAATGGCCGACTACACTAGATAATACCAGATGATCCTTCTGCTTTGAAGTCAGTTGATTAATGACCTTAATTATATCTGCAAAGTCCCTCTTGTGGTAGGATTTAGAATTGTGATTGGCTGAATAACCTGGACCTAAGACTTTTTGGGGTAGAGCATTAAAATTTTACCTTTACTGTTGTAAGAAGTTGATAAAGTCCCTAAGACATATTAAATTGGGAATGATGGACGTTAAAAAATCAAAACAAAACAAAACAAAACAACAACAGAAAAACCCTCAAAAAAAAACCCCAAAATCAAGAACCCCTGTTAAGTTGGTAAGAAACCCAGAAGAGACAGGTGCTGGAAGTGTGAGAAATTAGCGTTCCATTCTCTCAAAATGCTTCTGACAGAAGCAAAGGCATTTAAAACTGCTGCTGGTAGGAGACACAGAGGGTCCTTTACAGGTTCTTGGCCTCATAGATAAAGGAAAAACATACACAGAAGGGAGCTCAACTCCCAAACGGTGTATTGAAGTCAAAGAGAGTCAGGCTGGCAAACCTGAAATCACAGTTGCTGCTTGGAGGAGGAAGATGAAAAGTTGAGGCAGTGAATATTGTGCTTTCTGAGGAAGAAGTGGAAGTCAGGCAGGCTCACCAGTGACGATCTGCAGGTATTAGGTGGGAGTTGTAAGACGCAGAAGGACATGTCTCATTACTGTTGTTCCTCCGTTTGCATACCTTGTCCTCAGGTGTGTGTTGTTTCTTTTCACCATTTACCTTAGGGTGGTCTTCATTAGGGTGAAACAGTGATTTTCCTTTTTAGCAGAATGGGCCTTACGTCATAGGAAGTCCCTCACTTAGTCTATACATGGGAAGCATGCTCTCTTTATATCTCAAGGGTGTTACTGACCACAACCCCGTGTCAATTTGTACCAGAAGGCCTAAATGGTGCCTGGGAAACAGGCCACCTTAGAAGGCACTTTTCTATGTCTCTTCTGCCCTGTGGAAAGTCCTCTCTCAAAATAGAGATGATAGTTACAACCTTATATTTTGTTGAAGTGTGTGTGTGTGTGTGTGTGTGTGTGTGTGATCCCATGCATGAGTGTGGGTATGTGCAGGCCATGACACATTAATGGAGGTCAGAGGACATCATCATGTCAGTCCTTGCCTTTCCTCGTGTTTGAGGGAGGATTTCACCACTGTGTTTGCCAGCCTAACTGGGCTCCTGAGTTTTCAGGAGATCTTCCTCTCTCTGCCTCCCATCCTGGCACAGCACGCTGGGATGCCAGCTGGTCACAGTGGAGGCTAATGTGGCTCTGAGAGCTGAACCAAGACATTGCAAGTTATCAAGGGCTTTATCCACAGTATCACCCCAGCCCCTTAGACTTACTGAAATAGGAAAAAAATGCTATAGAGTGGAATAGAGTCTGATTGGAGTGAGTAAAGGGAGAATTTGGACATCACAAAGTTGAACAAGAGAGTTTATAGTACTTTTTGTCAGAAGATTGATGGGTGATGAGAGAAAGTTGGTCGACATTGCCATCATCTTACTCGATACAATATATTTTTCTTTCAAACCTGATGCCTTGTCCCTCAAAAGTCCCAGCTAGTTTCATCATCCCAGTTTCATTTTAGAATCTGTATCAACTGAGGGACAAGGTCCCTGTAGTTCACAAACATCCAGAGATACATTAAACATGTATTACATAAATTATGGCAACACACACTTTGGAGGATTGGTTATAAAATTAATCAGATTTGACATTGATAGGCAGGGAGAGCAGAGAAAAAAATATTATTTTGTTGTTTGGCAAGACAGGTTCTTCCATATGTATCTCAGGCTAGCCTAGAAATAGTGATCTTGCTGCCTCAGCTTCCAGAGGGTTGGGAACGTACCTCCAAGTCTGGCTTTAGGAATTCTTACTATAAACTGAAAGCCATACAAGAGCAGAAAAGATCAACCATAGTTTGAGGGTTTAAAATAAGTGACCATTTAAAGTTAATAAATGGTGATACTAATTCTAAGCAGGATTTTTTTTTCTTTTGAAACTCAGTCCCACACTTTCTTTCTGCATTTCTGTACCTTTTTTAAGTAGCCAGCTGATGGTCAGATTCTGATGGACCTTCGGAACTCCCAGGGTGCAAACAGAATGAAACCAAAGTCACACACAGTTGCTGGTTTGCATTTGCAATGAGCAAGTGGGTGCAATTGGGGAGATTTCATTTGCTGCCTAATTAATTCCCCACGTTCCCTAGTAGAGCGATGCAAAGCCCTTAGATACAATTGAAATGGGGAACAGATGGTGTCTTGCAGTTACCTATTGACTACTACAGTCTCTCTAATTAATCTAAATAAAGCACCCATTATTTAATCTTAAACAAAAATATCAACCAGATAAGGTTTTGGGGTGTCCCAGTGAAATGTTTTTTTTTTCTTTTCTGAATCCTGGTATTTCCCTTGAGTTGTAAGGACTCAAACATTACTCTACATGTCTCTGCCCTTAAATTCAATCAAAGTAGATCCTTGAGATTTTGAATATTAAAGCTCTTATCCACTGACAATTTCTGTAGTTTGTTGATTTATTTTAAAATAACAAAGAAATAAAAACACACATTATTAGAAATTAAAAAGAGCGTTTCATATACCTAAGATCCTATGCCCAGGAGGTAGGCATGTAAATATCTAATTATCCTTATCAATATTAATAAACATAAGCTTCTTTTGAAAATTACTCAATTATGGGTTTCAAACCTAAATGTAACTAATTTTCTTTTTTTAATATTTTATTTATTCATGTTCAAGCAGAGAGAGAGAGAGAGCACACCAGGGCCACCACCTTGTGGGTCTGGCTTATGTGGGTACTGGGGAATTGAATGGGGGGCCTCAGGCACTGGAGCCAAGTGCCTTAACCGCTGAGCCATCTCTCCAGCCCCTAATTTTCAAATTTTACATTGAAAATTTTCTTCCTATAGTGATCTGATAGTAGTATAATATCAACCTTCTCCCTGCTCCTCTCTCTCCTTGTTTTGAAATATCTGGAAGTTATAGAACTGGATTTTGGAAGAGTAGCTTGTTATTGAAAAGAATTTTATTGTGTGTTTAGTAAGTTTTAGTGGAAATATTACCATGACACAGTGCCTATGGATCACATGAGAGTTAATTTCATCCTATATAACTGAAAAAATAACTAATAATTTACAGACCATATCATAGATGCAAAGATAGGCCCTCTCCTATGCACAGGACTTCTTGGTAACTCAGTGAGTTGGTGTGTAGAAACTATAATTCGTACAAAGCGATTCAGAACACTTAGTAGGTAAAACAAGTTAGAGGGATCATCCTAAAGAACTGTTATCTTCAGTCATATGCAATATGCAATTTAATATCTTTGTAAAGAAAATCGGCATGCAAATATTGCACATACAAAACTGAAAATTAGATAGTAATATAAAAATAAAACTAAAAGGTTTTGTAACTTTCTTAAAAATAGACAAAAGTTCTTCCTATCTAGAACAATATCTGAATAGATAAGTAGATGAATGAATTCATATATGATTAAGATTTGGGTTAAAATCATGAATAGAGAAATAGATGTTGGAATAAGAAGATTTCAGACAATGGCAAAAATAAAATATCTCATGATAATTTTGTAAATTAATAATTTTGAATAGAATTTTGATGAATTGTATTAAACTACAAATTGAACTTTTTGTTTTATGTCAGTTTTTGTTCTTTTTTTGTTTTTTGAGGTAGGGTCTCGCTCTAGCCCAGGGTGACCTGGGATTCAGTGTCATTCTATAGCCCAGGCTATCTGAAAAAAATCACTATATGCCAGGCTGGCCTTGAATTTGTGGCAATGCTGCTACCTCATCCCCCTAAGTGCCACCATGCCTAACTTCAGAAAGAATGTTTAATTTACATTCTGTCATATCTATCATCTATCATGTACCTGCTATCAATGTATCATTTTATTTATCTTTGTAGACATATTTGTGACAATTTAGTCCTTATAATTAACTAAATAAAATCCCTATCATTTGTTGAGTAATTTGCTAAATATTAGCACAGAAGGGTAGAGTAACTTGCCAAATCACATTAAGCAGCACAGCTGAAAATCACTCCACAGTAGTCTAATTCCAAAGCAGAGGCCGACAAATGGTTTGTATGGTAGATTCCTATCATTGCTAGGGAGTCAGGTCAATCCATTTGAGATGACTGAATCTCTTTTTATTGTCCTTTTATCTTATAACATTTGAATGCAAGTGGAATAAGACAAACACAATATAGACACCCACAGGGTGAGGAGGGAGGGGAAAGGCTCCTTGTTACACCTTCTTTTTATAGATATTTCAGATTGTCCATCTTTCACGAGGTCATTAATTTCCTTCTGTGTGAGGTAGCCCAGAATGCCACTGCTTAAGAAGGTCTGAAGTTCACTTGTCCCACGAAGCAGCAGCCTGCTCCTTTCTTTGTCCCTGGAAGGACTGGCCTTGTGTTGTATCCTAGATCCCGCTCAGGCTCCTGCAGCCCAATGCGTGCTTTCTCATTGGGACTTGCACACATTTTCAAAGACCCTTGATATTGACTGATTAAAGGACCCACAGTGATGATCACAGCTCAAGACTCAAGGACATGTTATTACCGTTGAGTGTTTTTTTTTTTGTCTGCTAATTTTACAGAATATTATTTAGAGCAAAGAAACATCCAAATATCCTATGAGAAGTGATTTTTTTCACCTTATTTAAACCCAAACCAAACCAAGTAAATGAAAAAATAAAACCCTAAGCATTCCAACTAAACTGAAAAAAAATTCCAATCAGAAACAAATATGACCTGCTCTCTGGTGGATGGAAAGGACTTGATAAATATTATTTTCATGGCAATGCAAAGAAAGAAGCAAGCCGTGCCTTCTGCTTATCTTGAGATGGCAGAGTGATGTTTGAAAGACTTTCAGGTTTCTTACTTCCTCAATTCTGACTTACTGTCTATCAATCAAAGAAATGATTGATTTATTTACATATTTGGGGGGGATAAATGCTGATGCTTATTAAATTATAGATAACTCAGTTTTCTATAGTGAAAAGATAAAAACTTACATCTCAGCATTGAGCAAACAGGAGAAATCAGCTCTAAGAATTCAATTTCCCAAACTTCAGTTAGGGTGTCATAGTTGGACCAGTGAAGAATGAACAAAATAACTGAGAGATGCTTCATGCCTTTCCCTTTTTAATCCCTCGAGTAAATGAAAATGTGCCATGTGAGTATGGTGACTGTTTCACCCGTTTCATAAAAGAAATCGATTTGAAAGAAAAAATTTGTGTCCCTCTCAAGTCCTATTAAAATGACAGATCTTTAGTTTCAGTTGCAGAGAAGAACAAGAGGAATATATAAACATTTCATTATTCCAAAATTGTAAAACCCATCTCCCATGGAGGTACACAGCTTATTAAACTTTCGGATGATTAAGCCAAGGAAGAATTAGAAAGAGCAGTTTTCTTTTGTTTCTGCAGTAGATTCCTTATAACATTTTTATAGCCTGTCTAAAGCAATGGTTTAAATTCTAGTTTATCTCCGCATTAAGATTCTCTGTCTTTCCATTTATATACCATAGTAAATATCCATCTTCATCACTGCTGAAGATAAACTGTTTGTATTCTCATCTTATTCTTCATATACAACCCCAGATATTGCTACAAATAAAAGAGAAAATAAGCTAGGAGTTAAGTAAGATAATGGTGAGTTAGATACCGTACAGTATATTTCTAAACCATTAACAAGCAAATGGAATATAAACAAATCAATAACAGAACCTATAAAGGCATAAAAAGGCAAGGCATTAGAGTTTAAAGAATGTTTTTGACTTTGTATTACTGGAATCTGCAACGAACATGTGCCCTGGGGGGTAGTCCATTTAGTTTTATTGCTGTGGTTATCAGATGACTACTTTGGGTGAAATAGTCAAAGAGGGAGAGAGAACCATTTGCAGACTGTCATTTGGTGAAGATTCTTACAAGGTGAGATGCAAAACAGCCCAGCAGTTCCTGAGCGAGATGGCTACATTCTAGGAAATACAAAGGAAGATTCAGAGAGTTTTGACTGCCTGCACCACCCAAGGCCTCCTAAGCATTGCTTCTCAACACTCAAGGTCATGGAAGTGGAATCTGTTCTCTGTGAAGATTATCTCATGAGAGACCCTCACATAAGGTGGGTTTTGAACATTATCTCATCAGATATGAGTTACTTTGTACATTGTTATGAACAAATACCCATGAGAAGCAGATTAAGGTCCCTTTGGAAGCGTTTGTTCGATGTCACGGAAGGTGTATCTCCTTTAGTTTCATCACTTGGTTTCTCCAGCTTTACCTACGGATTATGACTCTGAAAAAAAAAAGGAGCTGACAGATTTCATCAGAGTTGCATCATCAACATTTACTCTGTGTCTATTTTCATTTGTTAGTTTATGAACGTTTATGTCAATCACCTGTGACTGAAGTACAGTGTCTGCTAGCATTGGGCTCCGGAATGCTGATCAGCGGATTCACACTGTCTCTAGAAAATGACTTGTTGAAGTTGGGTTGGGGGGGAGGCAGTTCAAGTAGCGCTCATCACTGGCTAATGTAGTTAGATTTAATAACTGCTATCTGAGCATATATCATTAGAATATACCACGAAGGGCTAGAGAGATGCTCAGTGGTTAAGGCACTTGCTTGCAATGCCTAAGGACCCCAGCTTGATTCCCAGTACCCTCATAAAGCCAGATGCACAAAGTGGTACATGCCTCCAGAGTTCATTGCCATGGTGCACCTATTCTCTGCCCACCCCCACCTTCCAAAAAAGAATATACAAAACAGATTTATTTTGACACAGAGAATATAGAGAAATGGGGTGCAGATATTACACATATCTAAAATTGAACATGCAGTTTTGGATCTGGGCAATCTGTAGAGAGGTTGGATGAAATCTGAGGACCATGCCAGAAATAAGGTTGTTAAGGTGGTTCTGGAGGAGAACCCACTCAGAAGAGGGGAAAGCTAGAGAGGAACTGTCCATATTTTCAGAGATGGTGTAAATAATGATTGGTTGGTAGAAATGTAGGTGCTAAAAGCCATTTGGGAAATGCCACAGACAGAAAGGAAGGCATGTCATTGGATAATAGCAGATACACAATACTTTTAATAAGTCAGAATAGCCTGACTGAATTGTGTTTTCGTGATTTGTGGAAAGTAGAACATATGAATAATGAAATTGATCATTTGGCTGAGGAGATTTATAAGCCAAGTGTTTACAGAGAAATTTGCTTCCCTCTTTCTGTTTGCTTTTCATAAAATGTGAGAGGAGAATGATAAATTGGGGGAAGGAGGGAGTTGAGTGAAACTACAGGTTTACAGATTTGGAGCATTCTCTTTGTACCCACATTACAAAAACACAACAGCTTGTTCTAAAGAGAATGTTAAAGGCAAAGTCAAGAAATCACTCAATAAGGAAATTCGTTTGTGTGTGAATCAGAGACCTAACCTCCCATCCAAGCAGAAATCATGTCAGTTTTAAGGAAAGAGAAAGGATAAAATGAAGAAAGTCTGTCAAAATTTTCAGATCACATGAGATTCAATCACAGACACACAGAGCTATTTAGCTATTATGGAATTTAGGGAGCACAAAATATTTTGAAAGTAATTCAGATATTTGAGGCTTCAAAGGGGGAGGAGATTGTTTCGGTTTCAATATGCTAAAAGTGACATCCTTGAAACTCAAAGTCACAACCCTCATCCAGAAGAGCCTCAGACATCTGTCCTAAGAGTTCCTGAAAATGGGGCTTCTGAAAAGGAGACCTTGGAGGCAGAGCATCAAATCCAAGGGCATAGCTTTGTGGAGTTGAGGTCTCATGGACTTCACTTTGCTGGGCTTTGCGTCTCTGTTGCATTTGTAACCCTTCCTTCTTTTCCTATTTCTCCCATTTTGGAGTGGGAGGGTCTAGCCTATTCCTGTTAGCTTCATCCCCACATTTCTCCAGAATAAAACTTGCCTGGATTTCCCAGGTTCATGGCTGGAGAGGATTTTGCTGCAAAATGAAATATGTCTCATGTCTCATCCAGAAATAATGTTTAACCAAATATGTGTGCACCCTGTGGCTCAGTCAATCTGACACCTGAGCATTTTCATCCAACAGTATAAGTAGCGTTGGCATCTCATGGAGCACAGGTTTCTATGTAGTGGTCTTTTTAGGGTCTTAAAGCTGTCTAATAGCAGTTCCATATTTTAGATGTAATCTTCCTCACCTACTGTTTCCTATTTCCCATCGAAGGCGGGAGGCAACCCAAACCCATTAATCCCAACATATTGTATGGAATTTCTTTTTAGTGTGTCAAACTTTTAAGCCAAGTAATGAAAAAATCACTCCAAATATTTCCTTTCATGACTATATGAACCCAGTACTTTAGTATCAACCCTGACTGAGACATTTAATTATCCATAAGTAGACGTCAATCACGGTTTGTTCTCTATGTCGGCCACACCCTACAGCAGAGAGGATGATCTTTTCATTCCCAAGAAGTAAACAGTTTGACAGATCTGGAAAGGTGCAGACAGTGATGAGGGATGTGATCAGAAACTGCTTGTTCCTTAGAGCTGCTGTTTTCCACAGGGCTGGCTTTTCTTTTGCTTTTTATTTGACAGCCTTCTGTTTGTATGACACAATATTTATCTTGCAAGATTGCTCCTGCTTATGTCAAAATAAATAAACAACAAGAAGGAAAAAAAATCCAGCAGAGAAGAAAATGACAGGCACGGAGCCTGCTCAGAGTGAGCAAGGAGTACTGTGTGACTGATGAGCTATTCTGGAGTCAACTCTCAGAGACTTTGAAAAATAGGTGACATTTATGTCACAGTGTGCACCCTCCTCCTTTTGGGTGTACTTTGTTCCTTATACTTGTTTTCTATTTGCAATTGAATGCATTGTTTTCTTCAGTGATTTCACTGTGGAAATAGCATCTGGAAATTATATATTCATATAACGCATTCACCCCTCCCTGGATTATTCTTGTCTTTTTTTCTCTCAAATTCTATGTTCATTTCTTTGAAACAACAGTGAGCCAAATAGACAAAATTTCAGCCCATATGGAATCAATTGGGCTTATACTATACAATGGTTCCTCTGTTTAGGTTTTAAATATATTTTCTAATATAAAATTCTTAATCTGAAATGTAGAGTCAAATAGTACCTCTTTTTTTCTACTTGGAAAAAAAAAACGAGGCTTAGCATCATACAGGACTTGACCATGATTATACAGCCAAGTGGGAGAGCTGGATTGGAATGAAAGTCACTTAAATTCATAAAAAATATTAATAAGTAGATTCCAAGGAATAAATTATTAATGAAAGTTTAATTATCACCTGTGCTTGAATCTATTTTTCTTTAAAAAATAACAAATTTTAAGCCAAAGGAATGGATATTAAGTTGTTACACAGAAGTATTCTGAAAGAATGAATTTCAGACAACTATGATGAAAAGTGAGGTGAAAAATGCTTACCATGAACCACTGAAAAGACATAATCTATGATTCCAGTGTTCTTACATAAATGCTTCTCAGGCAGTGTTCTACAAAGAGGTACCACCCTTATTACATTTTAGGTGCCAGTTCCCTTCCAGGGACTGGTGTGATGACAAGTCATAAAGCAGTAAGTCACTTGGAAATGCATACTGATGTGTGTAGAACATGATGGAGGGAGTTTCAGAAGTCTGGAAAATGGATGGTCATGTCCTGCAGCATGTGGAGAGAGTTGCAAAAAAAAAAAAGGAAGTAAATGGAGTTAAGAAATACTGAAGAGGTAAAATCCACACAGCTCAGAGATGAATATGAAATTGAAGGAAAGTACCCAGGGTCACTCTTCTCAGCTCTTCCTCTAAGTGAGGAAAGCTGCAAAGGCAACAGGACAGAAAGAAGTGGAAATTCTTGGGGACACAATATCAAGTTAATGTATGGGACTATGATGTGGGACTCAGAGCAAAGGTCTAGAGAGGAGTTAAGCATGGGTTAGTCTTCTCCTGCAGGTGGTAAACAGAGCCCCGGAATATACATGGCTTTCTGTAAGGTACAAAGAACACAGGCTTGAGTAAATCAGAGGGTGTTTCCATATCTTCTCTGCTCTACTCCGTGGTGTGATTTCAAACTTTAAAAGCATTTTCTTAAAAGGTTCTGTAAAATATGCTATGTATAAATATTCATTTTGACTATGAATTGTAAGCGTATGACAGTAAGAAACTTTTGTATTGACATGATCACAATGGAGAGTTTAATGAAGATAATTTCAGAATGGTTGACAAGATTCTGCAGACCATTTAGTACACGGGGAAGGAGTCACTGCGGAGGCAGATCTTCAGTCAAACCCTACAAATTGTGTTCAGAGCCAGTTGGAGCTCTGACTACTTTCTGTGCTTTGTGGATGTTGGCTATTGGCTGTGTCTCTCTGCTATGAATCTATGGAAGTGAGTCAGCTTCTTAGGCCATGAAGGAACTTTCCCTGGAATCTGTAAGGCGAAACAAACCCTTTCCTTCCAAAAATTCCTTTGGGGGGATGCTTCAAATCAGCCAAAAGAAGGTAACCATAACACTGGTAAAGCATCACCTCTGTGTCCTGAGATTAGCATTTCAATGGTGGCCTATGTGAAGATCTCCTTTACAGTCTGGGTGGGATTTCCATTCTCTTGAGGGCCACTGGTTTTTCTTTTAAGTCATAGAAAGAATGAATTCTCTGTCTCTGCTTGAGCCAGGACATCCACCTTTTCCTGTTCTGGGACCACAGTGCTTATAGTTTTGAGGATTTTGGATTAGAAACTGAATTTAAGCCGTTCTATTAGTTTCGATGCTCCCACAAAATCTGATCATTTTAAATAAACATAAACATATGTTTAGGACTTTAGTCATATTGTAGAGAAAAATATATCTTAGCCTATTTTCTGTGCCTATCGGACTGGCTCATTTGTAAAAGAGGGATGCTTATTCTTAGCATGGTTCTGAAGGCTGAGGTGGGGAATCCAAGATTAAGCAGCCAGATGTGGTAATGGCTTCAGGCTGCTCCAACTCATTACACAAAAGGAAGCAGACAAGGGACACACACACAGAAGAAAAAGTAATGAGAGGGGACTGACATTAAGTCATTAATCCATTTGTGAGGTCTTCACTGCCATGACTCAACCACCTCCTGCTGAGCCACCTCCAACATTGTCACATTGAGGAATACAACCTCAACAGCAGCATTGATAGGAACCAATATAGCAGTGTATGTTTTCTTGGGATGCTTTCCTATAGCAATAAATCACAATGTAAAATTATTATCTAATCTTCTTACACATTTTATCTGATAACTAAAATGAAAGTAATTTCCTGTTTCTGAGATACACAATTTTGCATAAAACATGCATTCCTGTTTTTGTGGTAAGCATTACCAGAAACAGGCAAAAGGACATTTTAGCTGCTTATCCAGGAGGTACTTGTTTCTACATAATATAATCAAGGCAATTGGGACGGTTCACTGATCAGGACTAGTTGGTGACATTAGTGCTTTTTGTCAGAATTTCTTCTTGCTATAACAACCAATTCAAAGCTATTAGGTCACTCATTATGCTCAACCCATGACCCTCCATAAAAAAGAAAATCAGCCTTCAGAGGGCAGGAAAATCCTGTTTCCTGCTCTCTGAATTTGAGGGCTGGAAACATTTGAAACATTTGATACCACAGAGACTCTTTCAGGGTGCTCTTTCTTTTGGTAAATTTCACACTTAAGTTTGTTAAGTCAACAAATATCATAGGATTTGGGTGAGGGGGGTTCTTGATGGCTGTAATAATTTCTGAACTCCTACTAGTGTTCCCTCCTTATAGTATAATTCAAAAATGTTGTTCATTGAGACTCAGTGAAGATATGCTTCCAAATTCAGTAGTGAAATTGTTCTGCAAAATAATGTAAGAAGTAGTGACTGAGTCCAAGGCTGAACCACAAACGTCAATTCAATTTATAATGATATAAGAGAATATTACTGAAAAATGGAAAAAAAAAATGACTGAACCAGAGTAGTTTTTTGAGAACTTCCAACACAGCAAAGTCTTAGACAAGACAGAGAGGAATGACAGCGGTTACTGCCTTCCCCCGCTCATGATTTACTGCAGAACACGTTGTAAACCTCTGTTTGTTGGAACTGTTACGGTTTTATGTTTTAACTTGTTTGCTTAAACTTACATGCTTATCGTCAAGTACACATCTCTGTAACCGAACTATAAACCCCCTACCACCTAGGGGTCGGGGCCAAACACCTTTTTCAGCCTGAACTTTGGCCTACTAGTGTGAAGAAACCTCACTCTCCTCTAGCTGACATGACACGGGATATTTCTGTAATAATGAAATAGCATCTCCTTATTTGGGTAAAAATATGATTGAAATAGATTTGGTCTACTAAACTAAGAATCAAGGAAATGTTTAAAATACCCATGGTAAAATAGGGGGCAAATTATAAATTCTTTGAAAGTACTGTGTAACTCAAAGATCCATTTATTGACAATGATTGAAGCTATTGCTAAACTCGTTGTTTGATTGGCTTTTCCTACATACCAAATAGTCAAATAGCTTTTCAGTATGAAACACAATGTTGAATCTGTCTCTCAATTTTGGTAACATAAGCAAGGAAGTTGTAACTGTTGTTTCTCTTTTGAGATTTACTTTTATGTTTTATTATGAAAACAGCAAACCACTGAGAAGCTGTTCTGGCATTCTAAGTGACTAGAATGCTCTAATGTATACCACTTAATTTATTTTTACTTTCATTATTTTAAGCAATGGAGACATTTAAGATATTATTTATGAAATACAATGGATGTTTGAAGGGCAAACTTGGAAATTTCCATGAAGCAGAAATACAGTAAACACACACACACACACACACACACACACACACACACACACACACACACACAAAGTGTACTGTTATTCCACTGGAATGTCTCTTAACATGAGAATCATTTCGTATAAAAATACAGACCACACCATTGGGATCTGTATGTAGACTCAAGTCACTTACAGGACTCTCTCCTGGCACTGATAGGTATTTACAGCTCTTGAGGTTGGGAGAAAACAGACAAAGAAATCACCCTATCTTCATTCCCCATTTACTAGTGAAACTCAATTCATGCCCATGTCCACATGTATAAAGAAAGAGGGGATAATAATACGACTTAGGCTCTTGAGATAATTTTGAGGCTCTAAAAGAATAATCTAGTTTGATTATTTCAATATCGTAGCGGTTATATAAATAAATTCTAGAGTTTGAATGTATCTCCCTTAAAAGCCTGTGTTTGAAACTGAATTGTTCATTTTGTTCCTAGTGGAAAAATATTGGGAGGCGGGTACTGATAGGATGTGTTGAGGTCTTTCTTTTTTTTTAAAAATATTTTGTTTATTCATTTTCAAGGAGAGAGAGAGAGAGAGAGAGAGAGAGAGAGAGAGAGAGAGAGAGAGAGAGAGAGAAAGTATGCCAGGGTCGCCACCTTGTGTGTCTGGCTTATGTGGGTACTGGGGAATTGAACCCGGGGCCTTAGACACTGGAGGCAAGTGCCTTAACCACTGAGCCATCTCTCTAGCCCATTGAGGTCTTTCTTGAGGGTTCCATTCTCAGAGTTGGATTTATGTCAATGATTGCAGGATTCCAGATACAAGTTGAATGTCTTCTCTCTCTCCCTTTGACCTCACTTCCTCCATCACTCCCTCCCTCTCTCCATTGCCCTCACTTCTCCTGCCTTCTGGGGAGGCAAGAAGTTTAACAGGGCAGGAAAAAGGCCCAAGTCAGAGGCCAGCCTCTTGACCTTGCTCTTATCAATCTCCTAAAGAGTAATAAATTTTTAAAAAAATAAATTTGCAGCCTCTGATGTTGTGTTTTAGTCACACATAATGTACTAAAGCAGAAAACATAGTAAGACTTCTTTGTTCCTTTGGTTTAAGCAAAAACATATATAAGAAGAAAAGCAGGTGACCTGCCTCATAGGTCTTTCCCAAGAGACCCAAGCTGATGTATGTGCCATTTACTTATGTCATTTGTTTGCTGAGCAAATGTCTGTGGATCACAGATAACACAGAACTGTTCTGTTTATTATTTATTGGACACCGGGCAGGCACAGCCGCTTGTCTCTGCAGATTATAACCCAGTAGAAATGCCTAACATGAGACAGAGCAGAATGGCAAGTGCTTCTGAATATGAGGGCAGGAAAATTTTGAAATTAGAAGTGTGTGTGTGTGTGTGTGTGTGTGTGTGTGTGTGTGTGTGTGTGTGTGTGTAGCGGGGAGTGGTCATGCCATCAGTTTTGATATTGAGGATCCTCCTGACCTACATAATGAAGGACATGGTCAGACATAGAATCTTCTTATCCAGAAAGGGCTAATGAATGTGATCATTGCAAATGAAGAATATGTGTCACTTTAGATCCAATTATGCCAGTTTGTGATCTAATTAATTTTAAAGGATGGGAAGAGGGAAATGGAGATGGGTTGGGATAAGAATAGAGGATGGGAAACAAAGGGTTTTTTAATATTTTATTTATTCATTTTCAAGCAGAGAGAGATTGAGAAAGAGAGAGAGATTGAGAGGGAGAGAGAAAGAGAGAGTGTGCAGCAGGGCCTCCACCTTGTGGGTCTGGCTTATGTGGGTCCTGGGGAATTGAACCCAGGGCCTTAGGCACTGGAGGCAAGTGCCTTAACCGCTGAGCCATCTCTCCAGCCAGAAAACAAAGTTTTTGAGGTTCCAAAGCTCCCTTCTCTCCATGACTTTGGACCTTACTAGTTTCTCCTGGCATTAGATGAAAGTCAAGGGAGAGGGTCATATCATTTCCAGTTCTCCTCCTTCTTACCAGATGGTGCTGCAACGAGGATAGAGGGACTGTGTGATGATCAGGCTGTTGGGTTCTCTCCAGCTGGAAGTCCTGGCTACAAAGCTAGAGAGCCTGGGGTGCTGATGGTCAAGGCCAGGAGAAGAGCACAACAGAGCTCTCAGAGAGTCTGATTTGTCTTGTCTTACTCTCATTCTACCTAAATTCACTGTTATTTGGACCGTGTCAGCCCTCATTAAGGCCAGAGCCCCCATTGAGAACATGCCTGGAAGCTTCCAGCTCCTTGTACAGCAGATTCCTCCCGATTCAAATATACTCTTCTGAAGAGAGGAAGGAAGCTCTGATTCAGTGATTCAGAAAGTCAGGTCTAGAAGACCTGAAACTTAAAGGTCAACCAGCACTCCCCAATGTCATGCTAATTCGAAAGTGAAATATTCCTTCCTGAGGGTGGAGCAGGAAGGAAGTTGCAGAGAATCAGGAAGTCAAGAAGTCTTGGAAAGGGTTGCAAGACTCCACCCCAGGGCTGTATAAAGGAAAACAGGTGCTCAGGGTCTCTAAGCAGGTAAATTAGAGACTACCTAAGTATTGCAGTGTTCTCAAGGCTTTCTGGGGATACACCTGCTTTTGAGTGGAAGTGTGGGATGAGACTTCTAGTGGTGAGGGTGACTATGTCATCCATTGCTCTGATGAGCAACCCCTCACTATAAGTAACCCCAATAAAATCATTGGTTCACCACTTATTTGGTATAATCATTCTTTGGTCTTGCCTGTGCCCTAGCTGGAGTGAATAGACATGTGTTTGGGTCTTCCCAGGTGAAAAGTTTTCCTGTGACAGCTGTAGAAACTTTGATTTCAAATTTACCACTCTTCATTGAAAATATCTACCACTTAGCCAAATGGCTAGCCATTCATAAAAATTCATTTAACTTCTGTCCAGAATGAAGGACAAATTCATTTTACAGTCTGAGTAAGTGTAATGTTTTAAGTGGACACTTTTAAATGTAACTAAATTCTATAACTAATTGTATAAAATGGAATATTAAAAAGAGATTTAATAAAATTTAACTATTTTTAACTGATGAAAGAGTTTTATGTCATTTATTATCAATTGAATTCTATTAATGCAAGAATATGTGTAACTGAATGAGAATATTTATGAACACAGAATTGCTGTTGCAGACATGAACTACAAGAGCTATCTCTCATTACTTGAATAAGACGTGTAGTAGATCCGGCCCATCATAGTCCGTCCTGAAGGAGGGAAGGATTCAGGAGAGCTCAACCTTCCCTGAGGAGTTTATGGCAGTTAATGGCTCCTGGAAACTGACTCATTTTCCTCAGTGCTATAGCCTCTTTAAGCTTCTCATGCTCATGAAAGCAATTCTAATGAACTCAGTAGGTCACAAAAAATAACCAAAACCTAAACATGAACATGAGAGTAGTAGCAGGATTAGTGGGAGGAAGATGGGGTTCAGTGGGATTAGGAGTTAAGAGAGGAAAATGGGATGAATGTGATTGTCGTAGTCAGATTTCTAGTTGCTGAGCAGAAAGAACCCAAGCAGAAGCAGGTGGTGGAGGAATGGGTTTATTAGGCTTATGGACTTGAGGGGAGACTTCTTCCTGGCAGGGAAAATGATGGTATGAGTAGAGGGGTGGATATCACCTCCCCCACAGCACTGGAAACAATGGCAGGAAAGTGTGCCAAACACTGGCAAGGGGAAGCTGGTTTATAACCCCCATCAGCCCGCCCCCAACAACACAGCTCCAGCTGTGTTGTTGTAAAACCCAAACTGCTATCAGCTGAGGATCAATCAGAACACATTCATTTGTTTTTGGGGGATACCTACAATCCATTCTATCAACTCTGTTTCCTCTAGAGAACCCTGATCAAAATACTTTACTGTTGTGAACCAGCCTGGCTGAATATCTGTGATCTAAGTTTTAACATATAGTATACAGCTGGATGAGGTGACTTATACCTCTTGGTCCGAGCACACCTGTGCCTCCAGGAGGCAGAGGTGATAGAAGTAAGTGCTAATAAGCTTTGCTCCTGCTGGCTGAGTTTCAGTAGCTGTCTTCCTGTTTGCTGAGCTCCCTTGTGAAAGAGATAAGACAATACAATGCATCCTTGGGTTATATATATGATGGATATTGGAATAAAGTTGAGATTGGCCTTGACCTATCTCCCAGCTGCGTGTGATTGTCCAGCTGCTCGCATTCACCTTTCCCTGATGGAGCCCGTATCCTGCTGGCCAGAGGGACAGACTCGATCGC
This sequence comes from Zapus hudsonius, assembly GCA_004024765.1. Lineage (NCBI taxonomy): Eukaryota > Metazoa > Chordata > Mammalia > Rodentia > Dipodidae > Zapus > Zapus hudsonius. The sequence continues at coordinate 25,981 of PVHP010007817.1, forward strand.
AGGGGGCCAGGGATCCATGACTCTCTCTTAACCCAACACTTTACATGAATGTGTGAAATTGTCAAAAAAAAATTAAGTGACAAGTATGAAAACAAACTATACTTTTGGTTACTCTTAATATTTACTCACCTCTTGTGTTTGATCTTTTATTGTGTTATACTTCCATTCAGTGTCAAAAAGTCTTTAACTGGAATTGGGACTCAGGTCAAAATCTTATGGGAATCAAAAACTTGTTCCTCTCCCACTCCTGCCATTCCCTGTCCTCTTTCAAAATTAGTCCTGTTTTCACTTTTATAGTTATTTTATCAGGTATGTCCCAGGGCACAAGTGGGGATCACAGAACAGCCTTAGGTATTCACCTTCCACCTTGTTTGAGGCAGGATCTCTTGTTCATGCTACCTATACCAGGCTGGCTGATCTGTGAGCCTCTGAGGATTCTCCTGTCTCCTCTTCCTGTCTTACTGCCATTAGAGAGACAGGTGTTACTGAGTCTGGTTTCATGTGGGTTTTGGGGATCTGATTTTAAGTCATCTTGCCTGAGCAATACGTGCTTTTACTCACTGAGCTGTCTCCCCAGCCTTTATTTTTATTTATTTATTTTTCCTGATGACCCAGGCCATTTTATTCGTGTTGCTTACAGATATACTGGGTGAGGGTTTATTAACAGGATCATGGGCTTACTCCAGTGGCTATGCCACTGAAGAAAATATCTCTTCCTACCTTATCAACCTTTAGCTCCCTCCAGATATTAAGAAAGTGGATCATTACCCATTATCTGCATATACGTCCGAGGGGCCTCATGGGGCCTCCCTCCTTCCCATGACAGGATGTTGCCAGCCTTATGCTCGCTGATCACAAATCCCATGAGATCAAGAATGCAATGGTAATGTCAAGCTCTGAAGGCACTGTTCCATCCCATTCCACTCCTTCCAGCTCCCACATTCTTTCTGTTTTCTCTTTGGGATGGTCTCTGAGCTTTGGTAAGGGTGATAGAGATATCCCATTTATGGCTGGGATTTGAAATGTTTATTCTCATCACTCTCACCAGTTATGAGTCTCTGCAGGTACCACTGCCCACTGAATAAAAGGAGCAGAGTGTCTCTGTCAGCAGCACTAATCAGTGTGCATAAACCCAACTATCAAATAGTTCAAAAGGCAATTTGAGTGGTATATCCTGTCCATTTAGCAATATAATAGCAGTAGCTTCCCCTATGGAGACCATGACTTACTAAATCAGGCTCATTTGACCAGGTTTACATTAGCAGATGTAGACTCTTCAACTCCAATCCCATGTAGTGATTGGTCTGATACATACTTGCCTCTATTGTGCTGGTGGGGATTTCTTGCCTGACCAGTTAGTAGTGTAGAAATGCATGTACCAAAGATGAGAAATAATTTTGATCAAGCTGGAACTGGGATGGAAGCTTCCTGCTGCCTAGCTTTTATAGTGCCAAAGATGTTATTCGGGATGCTGGGGGAGATCAAAAGTCTTATCAGACCTCTCCATGCTACACTATCAACCTGCTAGGCAAGACTGATTTCTCTCCATCGAAAATGTGTGGTGTCTTCAGAAATAGCCTCTTATCATCTAGTTATGGTGGGCAACCAACCAATGTGGCAAAATGTCTGTATTGCTGTGGGGGGGCTCTGAGACCTCATTCATCAACAACTTGTTGGGAGGTGGCCCGTCTTCATCACTGAGAATTTAATTTAATAACGAATTACTTCTGAGAGCAGTTTTGTCCATACATGAAAGACACTTTTTTAAAAACTCTTAAACATGTCATATAACCCATCAAAGGACAGTAGAGAAAGACACAGAGGATACCCAACACAATCCAAAGCAGGAATCCAGAGACTCTTAAGACCTCAACAATAAAGCAGACTTAAAACTCACTGTAAAAGGGGTTGAAGGAATGTGGGGGAGGGGAGGGAGGCAAATTATACAATAAACTGAACCAATAATGAATCATAACCATAAAATCCTTATTTCCATACAGCAAGCTCTCAAAGAAGAAGGGGGTATCACCTACTAAGATGGGCTATGAATGGAATGGGAGGAAGAATAACCCCATAAAAATGGATCAGACCTGGAACTCCCTGGCCCAGTCGTTGGTTCCTACCCATACTGAGCTGTTGATCAAAGTGACCCACTAGGTCCCTAAAACACAACAGAATTCTGTCAAAGCTCTTGAATACCCACCCCAGGCCAAAGATAAGTTCCTATTGCTGAAAACACCATGGAAAGTCATCGCACAACACCGAAAGTCCCTGCAAGATCCAGAATGGCAACCTGCCCCCAGATGCTAGCATATGCAGTGCTGGAAGATGCTACATAAGCAGCCAGGGGAAATTGGTCAATAATATTTGGAGAAAGCAGAGATCACTGAGATACAATGTAGACTGTTGCCATGAAAAGGCTGAACACACTGCTGCCTGGAAGAGATCAGTGAGCCAAGAAGTGAGCATTTGGGCAATAGAGGTGCCACGACCTGGGAAGAGTAGTCAACAGCTTTCAAATTGGCCAAGAAATCCACTCAGTGTCAAGGAGTCTTTAACTGAAATTGGGACTCAGGTCAAAATCTTATGGGATTTTTGAAACCAAAAACTTGGGCCTCCAAGGAGAAACTCCCATTACTAGAGAACTAGAGAGAGGCTAATCCCAATAGAATCTTGCCAAATTAGAAATGTGTGTCTCATTTAACCCATATTGACCTCACTCTCTGATGGAGATCCTGTTTGTATTTTTCAGAAGGCAGTGAGAGAACCAACTACATTCCAACTCCACCTGTCAAGAGACGAACCACTGCAGGCTTATAGTGTAGGCTTCAAATGAAGCCCTTGAGAGAGTGATGGGATGGATAGATAGATAGATACATAGATAGATAGATAGATGATAGATAGATAGATAGATAGATAGATAGATAGATAGATGATAGATAGATAGAGCAAAAGATCTGTCAGCACAGCTAATCAGTCAACGCAGGAGAAGTCAGCGTGACAGGCACCAATGATTTCTAACACGACCTAAAGCAGAAGTACAGAGGCCCTTAAGATCTAAACAATAAAACAGTCTTAATCTCACCCACCATGACTCAGGGAACTAAGCAGAAAAGTGGGCAGAAAAAATGTAAGCGTCATGGTGGGGGAGAATATCCAGACATGGTCCCCCTCAGTGACAACACACAAAAGGGGGGAACTTGGCTGACTCTTGTGCTATCCATAACTTCCTACCCCATGGAAGGATCCAGTATGCCCACCTAGGAGGATACCGAGTGGATTGGTGATAGGGAGGAGGGAATCAGAGATACCAACGTAATATTTATTGATACAATGTATCCAATTTTGGACAATAAAAATATATATATATATATATATATATATATATATATATATATCTCACCCACCATGACTCAGGGAACTGAGCAGAAGAGAGGGTGGAAAGATGGTAAGAGGCATGGTAGAAGAGAATATCGGGAGTCATTACCCCCCTCAGCAACAACACACAAAGAAAAAAAACTGCCTACTTCCTGTATTATTTATTTATTTATTTATTTATTTTTCCGAGGTAGGGTCTCGCTGTAGTCTAGGCTGACCTGGAATTCACTATGTAGTCTCAAGTGTCTTGAACTCACCACAATCCTCCTACCTCTGCCTCTGGAGTGCTGGGATTAAAGGTGTGCGCCACCATGCCCGGCTCTTGTATAATTTATAATACCTTACCCCATGATCTGGTCTAGCAATGCCACTGAGGAGGGACCTCAGTGGGTTGGGGACAGGAAGGAGGGAAATGGGGGTACCATCACAAGACTTGCTCATACAATGTATCTAATTATTGACAATAAAAATGTTAAAACATCTTAAAAACAGTATGATCGATATTTTACTATTAGTCCAATGAAAATAAATAGTTCTAGAGATTAATTGATCTGAAAGTTTCTCTATAGTTTTATATTTTCTTGGTAATTGGTAAATATATATTAAACATCTTATAAGATGAAATAAAATATTTAGTTTATTTGGAGTAAATATTTGATGATATACTTTCACTAAATATATTGTATTTATCTAATATGTAGCAAATTTGACTAAAATTTAATAAAAGTGTTATCAATTTTTTACAAAATGCACAGAAAATTTGAAATATAATGTAATTTAGGCAAGCATTCTAGTTCTAAAGAAATGATACAGCCTTAGTCATTTCCCTTTTCTAGCTTTTTAAAGATGCTTTTCTTTTCAGCTAATAGCAAGTCCTAATGATAAGGACTGAAATAGTTGGAAATAATTGCTCTATTTAGGAGAAACATAGATTTTATGGACCCTAAAGTTACTGCATAATTTTCTAAGCCATGATCATTTGACCAGGTGAGTAGTTTGTGGAAGATTAATGTGCAAAAAAAATTACATTTAAAAAACTAGATGTGAAAGTATTTAAATTGAGAAAAATAACCAATTTATAAATTAGAAAAGCTGACAAAACAAAACAAAAAGAATCCAGACATGCCATGATACTTTTTTTAAACTAACTCCTTTCACTTCTGATTTCTTTGCTATTGGCATCTATAACCTCTTTGATATCTTTTTTCTCATTGTGATGGTTAGGTTTTGTTGTCAACTTGATCTTTTTAATTATCTTGGGTGAGTCTCTGAGAATGTTTACAGGAAGGCAGCCTCTCAGTAGGGGGCAGGATGTAAAGAAGCTCAAAGGAGCTAGAAGTAAACATCCTTTCCTGTGTGGGCAGTGCAGGATAGAAATTCCAGAGACTCAGGAAGCCATTAAGTCTGGGATAGAATTGCAAGACCCCACCCTAGGTCTTTATAAAGATGAAAGAATTCTCTCCTGGCCCCTCCTGCCTGTTTGCTGTTCTGTGTGTGGTGTTGGTGATGGGTTTTTCTTCCTGCTTGAAATCCTTTCCTCCCATAAACTGTACTTGGTTTGAAGATTCATCCTAGAGGCATGTGGCTTTAGCTGGGCGTGGTGGCCCACGCCTTTAATCCCAGAATTTGGGAGTCAGAGGTAGGAGGATTACCATGAGTTCAAGGCCACCCTGAGACTACATAGTGAATCTAGGTCAGCCTGGACTAGAGCGGGACCTTACCTCGAAAAACCAAAAAAAAAAAAAAAAGCCTTCTAAAATATAATTTTTTCTGCATCAAAAATAGATTTCTCAGTGTTTTTAACAGATCTCAGTTCACATTGCTTACTTTCATAATTTTTTATCAGAAAATATGACTATGTAAACACATTTCGACTGCTTCTCCCATGGCCATAGCAATGGGAAGTCTTTGAAATTGAAGCAGAAATGGAACACACAAGGCATTTTACTGATGGACCCAAGAGAAGCTAAAAGATCCCAACTATAAATTTGGTAAAATAATCTTTTTCCCTTCTATCCCTCATTTCCTTCCTTCTTTGTCTAGTACCTCATGTTAAGTGAGTGTTTCTCGCTCTGGTTTTCAGAAACTTTGGAGGTGGAAAATATTTGCAAATCCTAGACCAAGATCAAAAACCAATTTACGTAGAGGATTTGCTAGGAAATATTTTCAGATCTGCTACAGCTCTATATTTAAACTAGTTAGTTCTACATTTATGTGTCAACAGCTATGGACAATATATAAATAAGTGGCTATACCATGAATCCATATCCTGTGATGAGGTCAGACTTGGACATTTTCACCATCCCCTTCAGCCCTCACCTGGTTCATCGCTGGTACTCATGAACCATACATGATATTGAGTGACAGACAGATGTCATTTACCAGGAACTCTTGAAGGATCCTAGATACAACAAGTGGAAGTTAATGTTTATTGTAATAAGAATGCACCAGCTGGAATCAGACCACCACTGTACAAAAAGCCTGTCATGTATTGGAAGCTTAAGTAGGGTACTTGCAAGCAGAAGAGAGGAGAGATTCTGGTAAAGATAACTAGCAGCACCATGATAAAAAAATGATTATAATCCAGGAAGGGTTTTCAACATTGATTGAAATGGCGCCAGATCTCCCAGCATGGCTGTGTCTGGAAAAAGTCATCTGCATCCCATGGATCCGTCTGGCAGGCTATTCAAATCAGGGTTTAATCCAACTTCAAACCAAGGAATATGAGTGGAAAACAGCCTCAGATACTTAAGATGCTGGCGAGCAGAGCTCTATGTTCTTGGCATAAGAAGGACAGTCCAGCCACATATCAGAACAGGCAAATCATAATCTCACACTAAAATATTTCCTGAGCTGTTTTGAGGACTTTAAAATCCTGAAGAAGTGATTTATTTTTCTCCAAGATACCCATATGAGTGCTTTGGTAAGGTTTTCATTAAAGTTGCATTTCCATGTTTTTGTGTTAACAAAATAGTAAAGGTGAAGGTAACTATTGTAGTTCCTTTCTATAAAAATCTATATTTTTAAAAAGTACACATAAATAAATTCAATTAATCACATTAATTAATGGACACAATTATAACTGGTTTTTTAAAAAGGATTCATTATTTCAGTGGCAAGCTTTGTTCTTTAAGCCTGATTCATTAACCAAATCAACAGGCTCTGTCCAGAACTGGGAAATTATTAACATTTATTGAGATGAATGACTATGTCTCTGTTACCAGTTTTGTTCGTTAGCTATTAGTAATAAATACTTAGGAAAATCAACATATGCACAGGAAAATTTTACTTTGACTTATGGATTAGAGGTTTTAGTCTATGATCAATGAACCCTGATGCTTTTGAAAGCTGTGACAAGCTAGCACATACTGCTGGTGGTGGGGTGTTAGTACATGGAAAAAAAGCTCACTGGGCTGAGGTACATGCCCTCAATAACCTAAAGACATCTCTCTAGTTCCCACCCCTAAAGCTTCCACCAATTCTCACTATTTCCACCCTAGGAAGCAAAACACTACCACAAGAACCTTTGGGAAAGGAGGCAACAGTGAATATCTGAACTCCAGCACAGCAGTTAGCGATTTCATGCTCATAACTTCTTTATACGTGGCTATTTTTATTATACTCATTTTAAAGATAAAGCCCAAGAGTTATATAACACACTGAAATTCACACAGCTGGACATTGCAGAACTAAGATTTAAATCCAGGAAGTTGACTCCTGGAATCTTCTATTTTAGCCAACATTTTCTTAACATGGTGAATATTTTATTTTAGAATTGATAACATCTTGTCTCAGCATCTGTAGCCAACACCTTCCTAAAATCCCTGCTATGGCCCTCTGACTTCCACTTGTTGAGAAAATCATTATAGAGGCAGCTTTAAGTTGTGTTCTTTATGTCAACGTTAGAAATAAACTTACCAGAGTCTTTCTTTTGGAGACGTAGTCAAAAGAAATATGAAGAATAGATACAGGACAGTTTGATGGAGATGAGCAACTTGAAAAGAAGGAATGAGAGGCAAGGAGGGAGGAAGGGAAGGAGAGGGAGAAAGATGGAGAGAAGCTCAAGATTAATTAGTGTTAAGCATGATTCCTGCCTGTTCAGTGTTTGTCTTTTCCCAATTAGAACTAGTGTTCAGGGCTATAACACCATCTGATGTTAACCCCAGCTCATTGCCCTTTCAAATCATGTCTTTGTTCTTATTAATCTACATCAAAGAGTCCTTCAACCCTAATAACATGTGCAGGAATATTTCAGGGCTGCTTCTTGAAAGCGTTGCTTTCTGTAAAAATACTGGAATGACATAATGCATGTGCTACAAATGTATTTAACTTACAAGGTTCTGAGGCAGAGCCATAAATTTATCCACAAAGGATGGTATCCAGACAGATCATCTCTAGTAACAAAGAAAGCCTGTTCTTTGCTGCACATCCATTCACAGCCTGAGCTGCACTGAGCACTGTCTCCTCACCTTCTGTCCCCCTTCCCCCAAATAAGGATTTTGTGTTGTTCACCTTTATCCAAATACCATTAGTTTTCAAAGGTTCATTCATGCTTTTATAACTTGTTGGCCTTTTATGTCTCCTTTCCTAAAGTGGAATAGAAAAAGTCACATGGTTTCGATTAACAAATCCAAATTAGAGCAGTGACTCTCAAAATGAAGTAAAATTAACGTGGTAGAATTATGAAAGGGAATACAATACTATGTGTTTGTGTGTGTAAGAGAGAGAGAGAGATTTTATATGCTTATAGTTAAATATTTTACAGTTGAATATTAGTTTCCTAGGACTACTTAAAATACTTGACAAAAAATTTGGGTGTCTTCTAACCAAACATTATTATCCCAGGGTTCTAAATGAAGAATATTATGGAAGTCCTGTATGAAGGGATGAAAACGGCCATGTTTCCTCTATAAGCTGCTTAGAGAAAATTCTTTTTTGAGTGTTTCAGCTTCCAGTAGCTCAAGGAATTCTTGGCTTATGACTGTAACATTCCAATATCTACTTGCCTGCTAATGGCTTTCTCCCTGTCATGGTTTGATCCAGGTGTCCCCCACAAACAAATGAATGTGTTCTGATTGATCGATCCTCAGCTAATGGCAGTTTGGGAATTAAACCTCACTAGAGCTGTGTTTTGGGGGTTGGGTTTATAGGGTTATAAGCCAGCTTCCCCTTGCCGGTGTTGGCACACCTTCCTGCCGCTGTTTGCAGTGCTGTGGCCGAGGTGATGTCCACCCCTCTGCTTATGCTATCGTTTACCCTTGAGTCCATAAGCCTAATAAACCCATTCCTCCACAAGCTGCTTTTGCTTGGGTTCTTCGCAGCAATTAGAAAGCTGACTACAACACTTCCCTATGTCTTTCCACTTATATTTTTAAAACCCTGACATTGAAGTTATAGCCCATATTAATCTAGGGTGAATTTATCTTAAGATACTTTTTAAAATACATCTGTTAATACTCTTCTTATTCAAGACATGGTCTCCTTTTGAGATTCTTTAGTCTTTGAGGCTCAATGGAACTCTTTGTAAAAAAAGTTTTTATGTCTACTCTACATTTTTCAAAAATTATATTATTCCTCTTAGTTACAGAGGTAAAAAGGCCATTTCTTTGGTGATGTGTTTGCATATGTGCGTGCATATTTATGTATATATGTTAGTGTTTCCTAGTATTTATCAGCTGTAGTTTGGATCTGAGATCTTATCCTAAAGTTCATGGGTTGAAGGCTTGGTCCCTACTTCCTGGCACTATTGGGATCTGTGGGTGCCTTGGTCTTCATATTTCCTGCTTTCTGACCTATGCAAATGAAACACCTGTTGTTTCAGAAACAAATATATGGTAATTATTACAGTTTCTTAATGGTCATACACTGTATGATACTATAGAAAAATACTATTTTGTATTTGATACTTTATTTGAAATAAGAAAATTATAACATTAAAATAAGAATGGGTCTAAAATACAAAGCAACTGAGAAACAGGGCAAACTACTAGTTGGGCTGAAATGGTGAATATTCATCCTCAATTGAATAGTCCTCCATGGAAATTGTGCTTAATTTAAGGAATATAGCCTAATTTGAGGAAAATGACAAAATTTAAGACTATACATAGTGGTGGATAAATAATGTTTTAGTTCTTTCGAGCTGTTGGGACAGAATATCTAACCAGAAGCTGCTTATGGAAGAAAAGAGTTTCTGATTACAGTTCCAAAAGATAGAGACTATCATGGCTGGGGAAGCAAGACAGGAGCAGGAAACAAGTGTCACTGCATCATGCCTTCAGGGTGTAGGGAAGGAGACAGAGAGAGGTGGGGAAGAGAAATAGAGAGAAGGAGAGAGTGATAGAGAGAGGTAGAGAGACAGAGAAAGGTATGGAGCGAGAGGGAAGGAGAAACAGGGAGGGGAGAACAGAAAGCAAGTATGGCTGGTGTTATGAAATGATAAACTGCCTGGAGGGTTGGGTATGAGCTTTGTTTATTTCCTTGCAAGTAGGTGTGACTGTCAAGATATGGATGACGGCCTCTATGTGCTCCAGATTCCATAGTGATGCAATGGATGACACACTGGTCACTCACAGGGTTAATGTGATGGTAAAGTTCTGTTGTCAACATGATCTGATTAAGAATCCACAGACATTCCACTTGGAAAGGTCTTTGAGGTTGATTTGAAGAAGGATTGGCTAAAGGAGGAGGTTCTTCCTTCCAGACTAAGCCCTTCCCCCAGAGTGAGCAGCAGCAGGGGTTTCCAGATGTGAAAAAGCCCATCTAGAGACCTAGACTGGGGTCTTTTATAGATTCTGGATTTGGGTGGACCTGACAAGCCCTAAAATCAGGTTTCTACATATAAAATCAGTCTAATCCTTCCAGGAATCTTAATACTCCAGGAAAGGCATGTTTTCTAGAAAAGGAGAACTGCTTCCATGGAGGTTTTCAGGTTGTATGTAAGGAAAAACAGATTTAGGGAAGGAACTCCTTAAGACAGAAAGAGATAAAGAAAAGCCAGAACCTTCTTTGACTTCTACCAAAATGGAGACTGTACAGTCAGACTCAAGGACATTCCACACTTTTTCTTTGAGGCCCTGAAAACAGAGTAGCTCTGGTCTTCCCAATTTTTGAGGCTAATTTGTAAGCTTCTGCCTCATGTATGAAATATGGCCCACATTCCCTTCTACTGTGTTTGTTGTATTAACTTACAATAGTTTATTATTTAATAAGTTAATGATGGTGTTGTGTTAATTGCAAGTCATTCAATTATAATCTGGTAAAAAAGAAAAAATTGTGGCAAGAAAAAAACGCATTTTTAAGAAAAGGAAAGATGCACACAAGCATGCTTCGGAACATTATCTCACTTGAAATTATTCATACATCCAAAAATTATTCATCATAAACTCCATTTTTACATGAGCTAGAGTTCCAGATGCCAGTTAACTAAAGCCGATGGAAATGATATTTAGTAAGATGCAGATTTCTCTGTGTGAGAGAGACAGGGTCTTTTTATGTAGCCCTGCTGTCTTGAACTCATGGTCTTTCTGCCTCAGCCAAGACACAGCTTTAAATATAAATAATATCAGTGTAAAATATCAGAAGTATAGCTTAATTGAACCCTTAAATCTGTATTTTATTAAGTCAAAAATAGTTTATAAAGATACTATCAGCTTGTCTGAGCACTAAATAAATATAAGAACTTTAAGACATTCATGTGTGTAGCATCTTCATAGGAAAATAAGCCTGACATTATGGTATTATAGAAAGCTAAAAAGAACTCATAAAACATGAGATGTATACTTGCATTATACACCATATTTATAGCTGTTTATAAACCAATAGTACAAACCAGACTAAGGATTTATCATGATTAGGTAGACTTAAATTCTTATGAAAAATGCCTCTGAACTTGTATTTTTGGTTAAAAGGATTTTTTATTCTTAAATACCTGGCACACTTATGGAATTGTAAATTCATTTTTTTATTTTCCAGGGATTCTGGGAGTATTAGATTTATGCAAACACTTAATCGGAACAAGCACCCTTTATTTTGAGAGAGCTTATAATTTAATTTACTAATTCTCTTCAAAGGTAAGGAAATATTTTACTTTTATCCAAGGAAAGATAGGATCTTTTTTTTTCCATTACAGACATAGAATGATTAAAGCCCCCATTATAGAATTTTTACAGGGGCTCATAGTCAGGCCTCCCAGGCGAGTCCTGCTATCTGGGGACTATGAACTATTTCACAGGTTTTCTTTCTCAGTTCTATCAGTTTTAAGATAGGCAAGCAGATAAGAAAGATAAATTGATTAACAAATCCAGTTAGACATTAATATACCTGATCAAGAACCATAGGCAGAGGAAAAAAGAAAAAAAAAATAGGAAACAGAAAACAATCCATGTAGATAAATCCCTTGGGTCACCTGAGATTAACTTCCAGGCCCCTAGTATATCCTATGTAGTGTACTTAAAGAAAAAAAGACATGAATTGTCCATGCAGCTAAATTCTTTAAAAATATGAATTCATATAAATTTTAATTTAACTTATTGGATAGACTCAGTAGAATGGGGAAAGTAATGCTGAAAGCCGGGGAAAGAATCAGTCTAGATAGTATTCCAGGAACCACATACTGAAAGAAAATGTTGAGTAAACTCAGGGTAACATTGGTTGGCATCTCTCCTTTGGCCTGTTTCCAACTTTGGGATTATTTTTCTTAGTAATTGACAACTAGCAAAAAAAAAAAAAAACTTATTCAAAGCCAAATTTTTCCAGAACAAACTAATGCCATTGATTGCTGAGGAGAAGAATCCTGTGTTGCTATGAATTTAACATTTTTTCTCTCTAGATGACCTACATTGTCAAGCAAGTTAGTAGACAGGCACATGGTGTGAAAATTGGATGAAGACCTTGAAAGGGGAATAGTTGTATCTTCAAAAATACCTTATCTTTTTATAGCAAAAACCCTGAGGAGTGATTGGAAGATATCCAGGGCAAATAAACTTGGCTTCAGGTCCCCTTTTTGCCATCATAGCTGTTTCTAATTAACACCCCCACCCCCTCTCAAAATGTTGTGCCAACTTATATTCCACATTTAAAAAATGCTTATTAAATATGCATAATAAATCAGGCCCTAGTGCATTTAGTTGCAGAAAATGAAACTATCACCATAAACACAAGCTACTTTTAATATCTACTATAAAAAGGGATGGATTTGCTTCACAAAAGAACTTTATTAGAAACCTTGAACTTTGCACAGCCTCACATGCCTAATCACATCCCAACACCCATGCGTCTTCACCCAAACAAACCAATTCACCATGCTGTCAGTCTTATGCTGGTAATTTTGTTCTCCTTTGTTTCTTATCACTACAACACTAATCTACATCTAGTGTCTAATCATCATCTATTTGTTTGATTGCGTGTCCTATCAGCCAAGTGCAAGGTGATCACCCTCTTTGTCATTTTGTTCTTCTTCAACCTCTGACCTAATTTGATTTCACACACACACACACACACACACACACACACACACACACAAAAAAAAAAAAAAAAAATGTCAACAATTCCTTAGTCAAGTCCCTGAAACATCTGCAAACTCTTGGAGCATGATTACTCTCTGCTGATATAGATTCAACAAGAGCGCTGGCTGGTTTTCTTTTCTTTTTGTCTTATTTTTTAATCCCAATTTTAATTGGCAGATAGTAGAGTAGAGGAAGACCAGTTAGCTCACCCTTCCCATTCCCTAATTCTTCCTGTGAGAACATTTTCAAGCTTCTCTCTTCAAAGGATGAAATATCAATATTTTTGGATTGGGGAGGCAGTTTCTCATATCCAAAGGAAATGTGAGGAAATATTCCCCAAATTAATAATATCTTTCTGCTACCAAATTCATTCCAATATGTCCTCATTAGATACCGCCCAATGTCAAGTAATTCACCTTCCTGAATGATATTTTTGGCATTTCTCTATTTATAGGTGTAGGCTGAAGCACTCTTGACTAAAAATCTAAAACAAACAACTCCAAAATTTGAAACTTTGAGGATATCAAAATAATGAAAAATGAAAAATTCCATAGCATGAAATTTTGCTTTATGCTCAAAATTATTAAGATGTAGAACAAAATTACCTTCAGGTTATATGCGAAAGGTCTACAGACAACGTAATTGAGTTTAGTGTGTAGACTTAAGTCCTACCCTAGGTATTTATCATTATATCATGTAAACATTTTCAAAATTTTTAAATTCTTCAATCCAGACACTTTTGATCCTAAGCATTAAGAGGTGCTTAAGCTCTAACTCCTTTTTTTTTTCATGCATGACAACTTATTTAGAGAAAGACATTGAGCCCAGACTTTATATAGGGACATGGTCCCATAATAGTAACATACCTGATCCACAAAGCACCTCCAAGCCAAGGGTCTTCTCCTTGAATGGTCTCATGCCTTTGAAAGTATATCTCAATCTCTGGGATGCATTGCAACTCACTGAAATTTTTCAGATATGAGTTAGAAAACGTGGGACCATTCTTAAGTTTCTTAAAAAAAATTGAGTGCAGATTTCTAGAGAGAGTTCCAAGCCCAGAGGACCTTAATTTTTCATGTCCCTTCTTGGGAGGCAACTTCTTCCCGTGGTTAGGCAGAATGGCTAATGAAGCATTGTGTGATTCTTCTGAGGATACCATTTCCCACAGTATGAGTCATTTTTCTGTTTGATGTTTTTCATTGATTTTATTCTATTTTCGCATTAATAAATTTGCCTCTTATGCTCTATGAGGCATTTTGAGACTAGCTTAACATGTCTGTGAATAATATATCAGTGATTTAATTCATGTCTTGTCTGGAGTGATCAGGGACTTTTTGGCTTCCTCCCATTCTCTCAGCATGGAGGGCTTTCCAAAAGCTCTGTGTAAAGGTGTGAAACTATCCTGAAATAGACTGCTTCGAGGAAGAAACCAGAACAGAACATTCACATAAATGTCCACATTGGATAATAATCATATTTAACACATAGGTAGCAGTTTCCATTTTCCAAATACTTTATATAAAGAGCAACTAAATAAACTTTTCAACATCCCCATTAAGTAGATAAATAAGCATTATTATCTTAATATTCTGTTCAGTGGGAAAAAAATCTTTACTGGTTTATAAATTCAGGAGGAGATTATCTCAGAATAGTGATTCCCACGCCTGTGTCTGTATGTAAGTTGGTCTCTAAATACCTGTTCCAATTTTCTTTTGTAGGGAAATGACTAATTGTTTGCTAGTGTTGGCCATTGTGAAGGTGTAATCCAAGCTGCTTCACTTGGACATTGTTAAATTCAAAGACTCAGAGATGAGTGCCTGGGAAGGTTCTTTCATAGGACTGGCACCATAAAGAAAAATAAATAAGTAAATAAGTAAATAAATAAATAAATAAATATGTGAAATCTATGGAAGACATGAACTGAAGTAGCTTGTCTCAGTCAGCAAGATCTCCCTCAGGTAACATTAATGATACTTTGTAGTCAGATAATTAATTTTCACCAAGGCCTGTGGAAGGGTCTTTCATATTTGGTGAATTTCAGAGCTAGTTACATTTTCAGCAGTGAGACACATGCCTATTCCTTTTTTTAAATTATGATTTTCTGAGAGATACAGAGTCACTACCTGTTCCAGCCTCAGGGAATATTTTTAACATATGTTTTCCTCTTGCCCCATTTCCTACTATACATGTTTCTCAGAGCAAAAATATAGTAATCTCATCATATTCAAAGAGCACAGGTGGATATACTGTTAACAAATTAGCCATCTTTTAAAATATGCCATTTTTATTATACAATGGCCTTGTTCTTGAAAACTTCAAAGTACAAAATCCATCCTCATTTATATATTTCCGTTGAAGCGGAAAATCTAAAACTGAAGAGTCCTGGTTGAAGGTGCGGATTCTGATATCAGATGGCTCCGCAGGTTTAAGCTTGTTAAGTCCTGGTTTCTCTAGAATACATGGGCTCTTGATGACTCCTGTCTGAATGAGTTTGGTAGAGATTTCTGCAACTGTGTGTTGGAAGTCAGACTAAAAAGTGAGCTTCTGGAAGGAAGGGCTCAGTAAGTATTGGAGACCATCTTCACCATCAGAGTATCATCATTACTGTCATTGTTGGACATGAACAGCATCAGCATCTTGAACTGACTATAAATTGAAATCTACAAAATTCACCAAACTCTTGTCTGATTCCTCAAACATTGGTCCAGCCACAATCACAGTAGAATGATAGATTCTGGAGTTTGGAAGGAAGATGGCATGATGCTTATAACTGAAAAACTCAAAAGGAGGTTAGGATTCTTAACAGAAATAGTTGGGTACATGATGAGAATGGATCCTCTCATATCCAGAAAGTTCCACATTATCAAAGTAGATAGAGGGGAACTTTAGGCAGTAGCAGTTGAGAAAACAGAGGCCTCACAATCTTGTGAACTTTCTAATGCCAAGTCAAGTGCATGCTGGGAACCTAGAGGATGGTGGCAGAGTCCAGGTCAAAAGCAGCCTGTGGCCACAGCAGAGATCAGCTGTCTCCCTCCATCTGGACAGAGGTCCAGGAGTTTCCCAGACTCCATGGAGGAACACCAGGCTGTGGTTTCTCTATAGAAAATGGTCAGCAATAGCAGCTCACAGAGCTCATTGAAAAATTGATTCCTCCACCCTCTGTGTACAGAGAACCACAGATACAGGGAAATGGGTTAGACTAAATCATATTTGATGACATTTCACCAAACATATATGGAATGAAGGAGTCTAGAACTATCAAGGTTTCTTGAACTATTTTCTTGGAGCAAGGTGGCTTAGTGGGAAAAAGTGTTCTCCATGCAAGCACGAGAACAGATGGGTGATTGGATACCTAGACCCCATATAAATTGGATACAGTAGTTACCTAATCACAGCATTCCTAAGGCAAGATGGAAGGCAAAGACAGGAGAATCTTGAGGCTGGTATACACAGCAATGACAAAGAGAAATTGCCTCAAAGTAGAATGCAAGGGCCATCACCCAATGTTGTCCTCCTGTCCTCTGACTTCCACACATACCTGCATGCAGAATATATATGGAGAGAGAGAGACAGAGAGAGACAGAGAGAGACAGAGAGAGACAGAGACACAGTTGAGAGAGACTTTTAGAAAAATGAATGGAGGGGCTGAGATTGTGGGTGTACTTTGTGAGATGCTGAACATCTGAATAAACTGGTAGGGGCTTGGGATAAATGATATTTGTGACTCACCCATTCATTCTTTCATTTATCTAGATGTTAAAATATTTTTGGATGAAACAGAAATAGTGCTTGAAAGATTTAGCACATCATTCTAGAATTTCACTAAGCAGTGCTTGTGACCAAAAAAAGTAGGTAAATATTATTGGGATTTTATAACTTTATTCCACAGTAATCACAAATTTGGTTTAGGATTGGTATTTCTTTTGATCAAATGAATCAGTAAAGCCTGCAATGATTTATCCTATCTCTTTTATTATACTAGCTATTTTATTAAACATAACTTAATATATGTTCATTATTCCCATATTTTAAAAGCAGCAAAGCAAGATTCAAAAGTATTGAGCAGCTAAAAATACCCTTTTTTTTCATGGCAGTCAAAGTCATCCCACAAAATTCCATCAGGTTGCCTGCCAACTTAGAACTATATCAGTAATTTAATGAGTATGTGTCTTTTCAGTTAGAAAGTTCTATACATGAGAACTGAGATATGCTCAAGACCATTGGAAAACTTGGAAATAGCCTATTAGTTGAGTAATAAGCTCCAAGTTGTATAAAATAGACGTACGGAAAATGAAATTAAGTGGCAATACTTCAATGTTCGAAATTCATCTTAATGGGTACCTCATAGCAAGATTCACCTGCATGACTTCAATCCAGATGCATGGAGGCGAGAAAATGAGAACTTAGTGCCATCTACTTATAGACCCCCTCACATCTGGGACAACCTTCTGCTTGTTCCAACAAAATAAGAGAAGGCCAGTGGACACTTACAGAAATGTCACATGTAAAAATCCATAGCATAGTTATAAGGAATTAATCATTCTTATCCTAATAGCTACTAACCATGTCATCACAGCTACAGGGTATGAGTAGCAGTTAGCCGTGACATATTATAAGAATGTGGTATGCAAAAGAAATAAATGGTTAGACAATCCCTATTATTAATCAGCATAAGGCATATATACATATATTTAGACTTTCTGATTCCATGCCTTATATTCTTTCCAATATTAATAATCTTATCTTCTAGACTAAAGCGGAATTTCGGAATCAATCAGTTTAAATATTCCAAAACCCCACAGTGTGAACCTATTATTTCCTATAGACTTGAATTTCATGGTATATGGGTCATCTTTGGACCTCACATCAAGAGTGCTGGTTTTTGAAGTTCAAAAAAGGACCTTATTCTCTAGTAGTGTGCCTTGAAGATACCTAACAGCAGAGGTCATAGGGGAATTGTCCTCAGAGAAAGGAGTCCAAAAGAGAGCATGCTCCATACCAGATGAAAGCAGGAGAGTAAGCCTGCTCAACCTTAGGTGGCTTACACTTCTGCACTGGCTGATTCTATCATTATATTTTACCCATGAGGCTTGCTGGGATAGTTCTTTTCTAGAAGCAATAATATATTTGATTTTTCTTTTGGAAGAATGGGTATCTTATAAACTTAATTTTATTTGGCTGAGATATTAAAAAATCGTTTTTTTCCCCAGTATTTTAGTAATTCATACGGTGGAAATTCTGATCAGTTTCTTTGTGTCTTCTGAGATGGACAACTCTCTACAGTTATAGTAAAAAGAAAAAGTGGACTTTTGCCTTTAAAAAGATCAAAGGCACAGTCTTACAGTATGAATTTTATGATTACTGAATAGGAATATCAGTGATTACGGCCTGAAGCCTTTACTTTTAATAAGCCCTGTTAGTGATTCTGATATGCATTACAATATAAGAGCCACTAATCTAGACCATATGACTATAGGCAATGGAATCCTCTGCGTCATTGATGTCTCAAGCTGCCCCTGTTTTTGCTCCATCTTGATCAGGATGTTATGACGGTTTAGACCACACATCCAAGTCAGCTTAGGGGTTTTAAATGGTGAATTAATGGTGACTCTATGGTGTTATCATAGCTTATAAAATGATGATATTCTATCATTCCTATTACACTATGATCTCCCTTTCTCTGGAGAAAGAATATTCGTTCCAGAAGTACAATTCTTCATGTTACTCTTCTGTTCATACTTCAACCTCAATGACATCTCTTAATCAGAGGCTTCTAAATACCCATCTGCCCAGTAACCAATATCCTGTGATTTCTCTCTTCCTTAACTACTTTAACATTCTCGATGGAAGATGCAAATTAATGCTATCCTGCCCTGAATGCTTTCCTTACCTTCAACTCTTAGATGAGGTTTCTCCCCAAACAGCCTTATCAATGAACCCTCTCCCACATCCTGATTTAAAAGCAACACATATTTACTCCATTTCCCACTTGCATTTCATGCATTGCAATTGCATGTTATGGGTTTATCAGTTTCCTTCTTTGTAGCTTAAATGAGGGAAATGGAAGATATGAGTGAATGGTAATGTGCAGGGGGTCTAAACATCCTGACCAATATCACACATCAAATTCGGAGCGAGAAATGAATATAGTCTCGATGGCTGTCTGCTGGGAACTGGCACTAGCAACATCTTGGTTTTCTCCTGTCGTGTTCCATTGTATACAACATCAGACAAAGTGTTTCCAACATCTTGATGGAGTGAGACAGACAGCAGATCCTTTCCTAATAATGTCTAAGCATGAATACTGTGGAATTCACAGATTATTTAAACATCCCCTTTCCCAGCCAACTGTTATAGTGACTCCTTCTTAATAATGACAACTTTGGTTCTGCTCCATCCCTTCTTCCTCCTAGATATCAATGATCAAGATAAGTACATTACTCTACTGTGGCTGGAATTCTCCCCTGTTTCTTTCAAATTCTGCATTCCTTTCTTGTGGCTGAATCAGTCTAGTCTCTCCCTACAAATTCATGTGGTGTTCTCCTTTTACATCTGTAGTCAGATTTTCTTCTTTGTTTTTTTTTTCTCTCTTTTTTTAAAAAAAAATTGACAGCTTGGATTTCATCAAGTCCCGACTGACCTAGAAAATCTAAGGTAATTCTCTATCTCAAAATCCTTTACCTGATTAAACCTTCAAAGATATCCTTTTAAACAAGCATCTTTAACCACTGACCCATCTTTTCAGTCCCATGAAATAAGTCTTTTAAAAGAAAAGGTGACATCCATAAGATCTAGTAATAAGTACCCCCTTATCTTGGAGAAAGGCTATTTGGTTTATCACATATTCTGTTATATTACTAGATTTTATGACTCAAGAATAAAGCATTATTTCCTTGAACCACCAGAGCAACAGTACAGACTACATTAAGGCAAGTTTTTAGGACAGTTTCTCCAATTACATTCTTAATGACATATTCCACAGTTCCTTTATTGATGTGGTCTCCTTTGGTGCAAAAGGTAACAAAGACACATTTGTATGACTGAGGTAGGCTATTGGTACTTTGTCTGTTACATGTGGATGCTACTGTTGTGTCTTACCTTTATCTCTCTCATATGAAACATCAGTATTGAATAACTATGTTTCCCTTTAAATACCCATAAATCACTGATACATTTAGTGGTGGTTTCCACAGGACAAGGAGTGTTGTCAGTAACAGAATTTCTTGAAATTTATATATAATTATAACACATTAGGAGGTACTCTACTCTTTTAAAGGATTACAAAGGATCATGACAGTTTTCTCCTATTAGATATAACTTAAGTGTTCTTACTTGTTTTAATCAAAGGTCCAAAATATTAAACTGTTTTGGGACCTAGTGTAGAAGTTAAAGCTTATCTTTGTAATGCGTTACCTTGGACAAAGGACAGAGGCTGTTATTCTAAATGACACTTTGTATGAAGTAATACATTATTTCTAATACCTGTGGTTTTTGCTTTAGAACTTTCATCACCTGAAAATGACCTCTCAGTAAAAGCTTTTGAAAACTATAAATGTCTGATGTGTGTGTTAGATTCAATTATAGAAATATATTTTAAGACAGATATTTCTACCAGTGTTCTAAAACACTGCATTAATATAAAAGTAGAGACAAAAGTTGAAAAAACTAGCTTTGAAAAAAATTATGTTCAACTGACGTGTAATTCTATAGTTTTTGAAAGTTTTGTGAAGCAACAGATTTCAGCTGGATGTGACATGGAAGTACCTACATTTAAAAGCCTTAAATAATACAGAAGATACATGGTTAGAACAACACCTTAGGTTGTTCTAAGGTGTGTTCTTTTCTTTTTTTCCATGATAAGGGTGGCGGTTATTCTCATCTTTTTATTTATTATTTCTGCAATCACACACTTTAAAAATAATTGAGGATAAACAGTGTGGTGAGTATGGATGTATATACATTGGAATTTATTCTTTAAGGCCATTCATAATAGGAAAAGTCTTTAAAAATGCATGTGATGAGGTTGATTCAAGTCTTAAGCATTGTTAAAATGCCTTAACACAGGATTTCCTCATTGGTATATTGTTGAAAGTTGTTAGAATTAAGGAATATGTTTAATGGTTCTTGTGCACTCATGGCAGAGATATGCCGCAGTAGAAAATCTTAAACTTTTATTGAAGTCCTCCATAGTTACTTCTGCTTTGAACTACCAATGGGATTTGTAAATCACATTTTTCGTTAGGAATTATATTAGTTATTTTTGTATTGTTGTGACTAACTTGCCTTAAAGAAACAACTTAAGGAGGAACAGTTAGTTAGGGTTGATGGTATCCAAGGGATTTCTGTCTGTCAATGCAGGGAAGGCACAGTTTGAATGTATAGCAGAAGCTATTGAGATCATGGTGGCTAAAAAGTAAATAAGTAGAGAACCAGGGGTCAGTAGAGCCTTCAAAGGCCTGCTGCTAGGGACCTACTTCTACAAGCCAGGCTCTAACTTCTAAAGGTCTACAACCTTCCAAGTAGCTGAAGAACAACAGCTCAAACATGAGCCTTTGGGAGACATTCCTGATTGAAACTGTAATAGAAGTCCTTCAAACTAGTTAAATTGAGAGGCTGACACTGAATTTGGGGTATAAGCACTAGGGGCTTCATATTAATTGTTGCCCAAATTCGGACATTATAAATTAAAAATAGTATTATTTAAAACTAGGTTTTATTGTAGACCAGTTAAAAGTGTTAAGTAGTTAGTTGGTTTGACATTGAAAGAACAGTGACCACCTTGAGTGCTGAAGGTATTTTTTTGTTTAAAATACAGTATAAAAGATCAAGAACACTGATGTGTTTTCAAATATAGAAAGTAGAAACAGAAGAGGAGAAAAATGTCTCTTTTAAAACCTAGATGAAAAACGGTGAGAAGTAGATCCTTTTAATCCCCAAGGGGCCAATCCATTGCCCAGGGATTTTATCAGCATCAACCTTTGAGAAGAACACTATGTAGGATGAATAAAGAAACCAGTCAGGAAATTCAGTATCTATGATTTGGACTAGTAGAACTGTAGAGTGAGAAAGAAAGAAAATGTCTCCCACCAGACCAGACAACTATGGAATAAAGAAGAAGAAAAAAAAACAGAGCTCCTATTTCAGCAAATACACCAAAAATGAAGACTTAGAATATTAATTACTCTTTTTATAAGGTTAAACAATAATACATTGGCTGACTGCTTTCTTCACAAAATGGGTTAATTCTGAATGATGATGTGAAGCCAAATATCCCTTAAATATTTTCACATATATGAATGTCACAATAGTTTGAGCCATGTGTATCAGTGTCAAATGTAAGTGTGTGATGATCACCCTGATATTTAACATGAGGAAGATTGGTGATAGTGGTGAATAATATGAGAAGGGATCATTATTCCCAATACATGAAATTTCACAAGATATGCATGTCTCAGTATGCAAGGATTGGATAGGCACACTGAAGAAGGAGTGAGCCTTTGCTCACAGACCAAAATCATGCCCCTCAGATAAAACCTGTACTACCTAGTAAAGGGGTGGGAAAATGTCACAGAAGTCAAACAAATGTTAAAGGAGTGAGTCAGGATTTGAGAGGCTCATCTAGAAGCAGAAATCTTTAAAACTTGAGTGGTGGGAAAATCCTTGTGATAATCATATCTAGGGCAAGAAATTAAAGTCATGTGCCATTGGAAGCATCTTAAGCAAGTTGGGGGTTAATATATTATGAGGTACATATAGAATTTAGATTGATAATAGAAGTTATGTAATCACAATCCTTGAAGCTACTTTAGCCTTAGATACTCCACTGCACAACAAAAACAATAAAATGGAACAACATATTAAGATAGAGATAGTCAAAAAGAATTAGTAGAAAATGAGACTCTGAAAAAATAATGGGCTGAGGCAATTATAGATTGGGGAGGAAAGTGGTTGGATACAATTCTTCAAAATATAACTAAATTATTCTGTCAATAATCCCCTACCATCTGAAAAATAGTCAGTATTGATACAAGCCCCATAGATGATCCTGGTACCTGGCGACTTTTTGAATCTTCCTTAGGCAAGTGAAGCTTGCTAAGCTTGTCAGGGCATTACTCCCTTTTTAAAAAACTGGTATATAAATTCTTAGCCAATACACTGCAATTGAAAACATGAAGTCATGAACATCATAAAGGGATACACATAACCATGGGATGGTTTTCCTGGTAAACGCAGAGTTCTTTGAAGTTGTATAGAACGGTAGCAAATGTAGAAATTAGATACTTTTGCAAAACAGTAGAATTCATATCCAAACAAGGTTAAATTAGAGATAGGTAAGTAATTAGAGAATTTGAAGTTGTATAATATGGCATAGGATAAAAAAAAAAAAAAAAACTCTACCCTCTTGGAGGAACTCGACGTGGACGTGAAAAGCCACTGTGAAGGTCACATACCTATGTATTCATCAGACAAAATCTTGACTGTAGTATTTCAGCGACTCTAAGATCTTTAGGATTGACTATACTTAAAGGTCACATTTTATATTAAAATGCCTACATGGGTAGGCCTGCTACAGCTAAGATTCACAGAGCTATATAATGTTAGTACAAGTACAAGGCACTGGCACTTTTATTTCATTTACAGGTCTCTGAGTCTCCTAACAGTCCAAAGTTAATCAGGCATCAAACCTATATTTTTTGCTTGACATTTCAGAGCACCCATGGCTTGTGGCCCAGTAAGTAGAATGAGGCCACAAGGTATCCAAAATCCCTGAAGATCTTATTGTCCTATCAATTTCCATCTTCAGTGACCACAGCACCGATTTATAGAGTTACCAATCTGTGCGGGGTATGGGATTTTTAATAACTGTCTTACACTCAGATCCTGCCTGCCATACAGTTTAGTTCATATATATATATATATATATACATATATATATATATATATATATATAGAGAGAGAGAGAGAGAGAGAGAATACATTATGATATTTAGGATTTCAGCCAATCATTAAACTAAAAATGATAAGAATTTATAATAAACTTAAGATGGATAATTTTAGGATACTTTTGTAAAATCACCCTGGGGTTTTATGGGGATGGTTTCTTGGCAGGGTGCTATATCCTTGTTGTTCAGGCTTTAATGAGTATTCACTGTCCAAATTATCTCATATTTGAAGCTCTAGAGAAGAGCATGGGTTAGCCAGTCCAGATGTACATGGTTCATGGTTGGCACTAAGGGGTGTTAGGGCGAGTTGGAAGTAGATATTAGGATTAAAATATTATAATCTTGTGGGACTCAATCCAGTGTTCTATACGTTCTATAATTGAAATGTTTAAGACTGACCTTTCAAATATACTGGCAAAAGGGTTGTATTAAATGTGAGTACCTTCTCACATTGAAAAAGTGGGAGAGTAGGCATTGGTAAGAAAAGAGACTGGGGAATACATTAAGACATTAAGAGGGATTTAAATTACAACATAAAACAAATAAGGGATATGGTAAACATAATTATTTTTCCCAGAGGGTAATCATAATACAGACCCAGCAAGAATTTTAAATGGAATAGCGCTGATTAGGGATGTGATGTTGATCTCAGTAAACTAAGTGTACTGAAAACTGAATTTTTAGATAATTTCAGTACAGTAAGTTGAACAAATTTCATTCCTTTCCAAAGGAAAATCTTTTGATTTATACAATTTCAGACAGTAGTACTTAATGAATAGTGAAATCAGAAATACAAACATGCTTTTCGAAATGGCAAAACTATTACATGAAAAGACAGTTATGTGTTGCCAAAATCATGCCCACCAACTCCATTGAATTGAAGGAGAGAAGCACACTTTTACCATGACGGAATTAAACTACCAAGATCTTCATTCAGTGATCAGTCCTAACAGTGAGATGATAATGCATTTAACCCTAGTAATGATGGTTACATTTTGTTGCCAACTTGACCTGTTTAGTAATCTTGGGTGGGTCTCTGAGGTTGTTGACAGGAAGGCAGCCCTCTCAGTAGGGGTCAGGATGTAAGGAAGCTCAGAGCTAGAAACAAACATCCCTTCCTGGGATGGCAATTCAGGAAGGAAATTTCAGAGACTCAGGAAGTGAGCAAGTATGGGAAAGGGTTGGAAGACCCCACCCCAAGGCTATATAAAGAAATCTTTCTCTGCCTACCTAGCTGGCTGGCTGCTGGTGCTTGTGGTATACCCCTTTGCAGACACTGGAATAAAGTCTCTTCTGTCTTTCAGCCTGAAGTGAAGACCAGAAAGATTTCCAGGAAGCCTTTATTTAGGCCTTCAGTGCTGGATTGGGACTGCTGAGGCATCCAGTCATGTGGACTGAGCAGCTATAGGTTCCTTGACTTTCAGGCTTACAGACTGCTATTGTGGGACTGCCATGAGCTAATCCAATTACCCCATCCCCCTCTTTTTAAAAATACAATTCATTCTGTTGGTTCTGTTCCTCTAGAGATCCATGAAAAATACACTAGTGATTCCAAAAAGTATTGAACATCATGTCTTAGGCACTTCCACTAAATACATTTGTGAATGTATGTTTCTGTCTTTAACATTCATTTTACATGAATTAGAGTAGATTCAGAAGTCAGCCTCTAGCATTCTTAACCTCTGACCTCATACTCCCATTCTGTTCCCTCCTGGTAACCATGAGGACAATGTACTTCTACTTTTGAGACTTGATTAAAAAGCCTCCCTAACTTCCATCTGCCTTGCTCTCTGTTGATGTCTCTCTTCAGTGAAAACCACCTGCCATATTGTGAGTTGTCCTGTGAACAGGCAGACACAGCAAGCAATGGAGAATTTTCTATAAACAGCCACTAAGGACCAAGAACTTCAGCCCAAAACTCCATGAGGAACCAAACCCTGCCAACAATCATGGGAATCATTTGGAAGAGTGTCCTCCCTGGCTAGTTCTGTGTCCAAATTCCCATTGCAAAGGATCTGAGATGATCAATGTTGTTTTAAGGGGAAACATTTTGAGATAATTTGTTGCACGACAGTAGCTAACATAAGCCAAATAATACCTCAGGGAACAGTTCAGAAAAATGTGGAAGGTAGAAGCTTCTCCATAGCAATTATAAAGCATTCCTGATTAAGCCAGGGCATCCTATCCATGGGGACAGTCAAACCTTTGGAAAAATAGAAATAAGATAGGGATTTGATCTGCACAGAAAGAGAAAAAAGACATTCACAAAACAGTTGAAAACATCAAATATGGATTGGTTACTTAAATATATTTAAGGATTATTAATATGGACTAGGATATCATAATTTCAGCCTATGAGAAAATAATTTAAGTACATAATATAAATATAAATATAAGTATATAAAATGTTTTGAGATATATTATTACAGTACCCATAAAATACTATGTACTTCAGTATCTCAAAACTAAGTGAAGTGTTGAAGTTAATGTCTCTACTTCTTGGAGGCAGTCAAGACTGGAAATCGTGAACTGTCATTCCTCTGTTGGCCCCAGGTGATGTGATACAATTCAATGGAAGCTGAGAATTTACTCAGTTTATTTTTGTCTGAATGGATTTGAAACAGTTTTTTTTTTAATTGAAGAAGAATAAGCAGTATGAAAGACATTGCTTGACTAGTATGAGGAAATGTTTGCCATAATTGAATTCAAATACAATGATGTGTTTTCAGATGGACCAGGTGACAAATATCTTAAGAAAGACAGTTGTGGTCTAGATTCCCAGGGTTCCAGTGGTCTTCCTTAGTAACCTGGCCTGTCTAACTCTCTCTGTTTTGGGTTGATAATTTATTGCCAACACTTGAGAATGGAAATTTCCAAAGTTTATAAGGGAAAGTCCATTGACAGTTTCTGAGTTTTCTTTCTAATATATGTTATTTTGTAGGATTCAATTAAAAGGTTGATTTTTTTAATGTGTTCTGAATGCTTGATTCCTACCAATGAGGGTGGTTTTATAGTATTAGAATCTTTTTGGAGGCGTGTTGTTGGGGGCGGGTTTATGAGGATTATAGCCAGCTTCCCCTTGCCAGTGTTTGGCACACCCTCCTGAAGCTGTTTGCACTGCTGTGGAGGAATGATATCCACCCTCTGCTTATGCCGTCGTATTCCCTGCCATGATGGAGCTTCCCCTCTAGTCTGTAAGCCAAAATAAACCAATTCCTTCCACAAAAGTTAATTTTGTTGTAATAACCCACCTTGTAGCTGGGTTCTTAGGGAGAAATGTATGATTCTATTTCTTCTGCAATTTTGGAGGACAATGGTATTCAAAGTTTTCCCAAGGGAAAACAAAACAATAAGGTACATAAAATTCATACTTGAATTATAATTTATTGGGAAGGTTGTTTTATTCAATTATAGAGGTTCAGAAGTTCCATGATATTTTCTCTGAAAACATAAGAGCCAGAGAATCTGACCTCAATTCATATGTGAACACCTAAGATATAGGGAAGCTTCTGGAATAGTTTAGTTTGATACCAAAGGCCTGAGAGCTAAGGGAACCTGTGATGAAAGCTTTGAGGTATAAGACCAGAGAACCTTGAACTTTATTGTACAAAGGAGGGAAAAGGATGTCCAGATCCAGAAGAAGCTAATTGATTTTCTTTTATCTTTCTTTCCTATATGGCCTTTAATGGAGTAAATGGTGTCAAACTACACTTAGTGAGTTGAAATGCTGGTCTCTTCTGGAGAAAAATTCATAGAGACCTCATGAAATAATGCTTTTGCATTTACCTATGTATTCTGTATCCTAGTCAAAGTAACACTTAACATTAAATACACCTTGCAAGGGCAACTTTGAAAGACTCTATTATCACTTGTTAAATATTTATTTTTGTTCCTTTCTTTACATTCTCCAGGCTTATGGAAGTTTGGCAGAGTTATATCACTTGTTTTAGCTAATAATTGTGAATGGAGGTGATATGTGTTGTTTCTAGGCGAAAGCCAGCCAAACCAGTGCATGTTTTTCACTATATATTTTGTTTTATCGCTTCTTGAAACAAGGAAAACGTGGCAAAATGGCGTTTCTGTCTGCCCAGCACTTCACTAATTGCAAGATATCCCTTCACATGATGGACAAGTGAAGAGAATGATAAACAAACTGTGTTGATTTCCATCAATGACATTTGGATTCCATTTCATTGTTTAATTTTTACAGACTAGAGAGCAAAACCTATCTTTAACAAACTTGGGAACTAGATTGGGTCTGAAATGAAGGCTTTCAATAATGGCTCACAGTGGACAATGAAACATAGAAATGAGCAATCACCTCCAGGTGATCCTCCCTTCAACCTCCAGGTGCTCTTCCCTCAACCCTCCAGGTGATCTTTCCTCCATTCTACAGGTGATCTTCCTCAACCCTCCAGGTGATCTTCCCTATACCCTCCAGGTGATCTTCCCTTCTACCATCCAGGTGATCTTCCCTTCTGCCCTCCAGGTGATCTCCCCTCCACCCTCCAGGTGATCTTCCCTATACCCTCCAGGTGATCTTCCCTATACCCTCCAGGTGATCTTCCCTTCTACCTTCCAGGTGATCTTCCCTTCTACCCTCCAGGTGATCTTCCCTCCACCCTCCAGGTGATCTTCCCTTCTACCTTCCAGGTGATCTTCCTTTGTGCCCTCCAGGTGATCTTCCCTCCACCCTCCAGGTGATCTCCACCCCCCTCCATTCTCAGATTGTTATTAGAGTACACATCCCCTTGTTATTAGAGTACGACAGTTGTGCACTCACTGTGGCCCATCTCTACTTGTGCTTGGAACTCCATTCCTTTGGTCTCTTTTAGAACAATTCTCCTACCCTTGTCTTACATCGTTCATTTCTCTCTTCTTTCCATTTCATTCTATTCAGAAATGAACATGGTTCTTACATGGTATCCTTATTACCGAGTTAATAACCATTCCCTCAGGAACTATCTGCTGTCACTTGTGATGTAGTCATGCTGGCAATGCTTCAGGTCTTCCTTTGCTCTACGTCAGCTGTTAACTACCATCCTCCCAACAATGTAGACACAGTTTTCTGCCTCCCATATTGCTCAATCGAGAAGAATATGTCAAAATATTAACTCTGTGACTTTAAGTTATTAAATTAACTTTCTTTAATTTTTTTCAACACGAAATTACTTTCTCTTTTGTTATCACATCAGCCTTTCTTTCATTCAATCATTCAGCATCTCCTGAATATCTACTTAATGAAAACCAGTATTAAAAAAATGTCATTTAGCAAATACGGGCATATTAGGAGAAATAGACATCTGTATAGAAAACATAAAGCAATTATCCTAATAGCATTTGAGATTGAGTTCTTAATGAAGCCTTTTATGGATAAACATGAGGAAGTAATATTTGATATATTTAAATATTTATTTTAATTATATTTTCTCATATTTCATTGTAGACTACATGTTACTATTAGTAGTATTCATTTCTTCTATCAATGGTGTTTGCTGAATACTGATTAAGACCATGAGGTTCAGTTTAACTTGATGTGTCTTCAAGTACTATTCTTCTAGTTACTTTCTGTCCTTTTGCCCCATTATAGTGTAAATA
>PVHP010007818.1:0-55502 GCA_004024765.1 Zapus hudsonius
AGAGAGAGAGAGAGAGAGAGAGAGAGAGAGAGAGAGAGAGAGAGAGAGAGGTGCACCAGGGCCTCCTGGCACTGCAAACAAACTCCAGACACATGCATCACTTTGTGCATCTAGCTTTACATGGGTACTAGGGAATTGAACCGAGGCTGTCAGCCTTCGCAAGCAAGGGCCTTTAACCTCTGAGCCATCAGCCCCCCCGTCATGTTTTCTTATGGATTGGCAGGGTTTCTTTGAATATTTTGGACAGGAGTTTTTGGGTGAATAGATCATCTCAGCTGTTTGTAGAGACTGAATTATTATGTTTTTTTTTTTTTATTGTAGTACTTCAACAAACCTAAGAGTGGCATAGTGAAAGTCCTGCTTTCCCTATTGGGAAAAGATTGGAATGTGTTTTGCTTATGCGTGTTGTCATCATTCATCCCACAAATTTTACTGAGCGTCAATGAAAGGATCTGGATCACGTAGTCAGCTTGCTTTTCTCTCAAGTACTAAAACTCAGGTTGAGGACTTTATACCTGTCGTCATTGTAATAAAATTAGAATATTGTAGGTAGATTTTAAAATGTCATCAAGAACCCAGAACGTTTTAGAAAACTGAACACAATCTGAGACCAGTGAATACCAATACTTGAAAAAGCCCTGTGAAAATGTCTTTTAAAAATCTTCTAGATTTTGCCGGGTGTCATGGTTTGATCCAGGTGTCCCCCACAAACAAATGAATGTGTTCTGATCGATCCTCAGCTGATGACAATTCGGGAATTAGAACCTCACTAGAACTGTTGTTGGGGCGGGCTTATGGGGGTTATAAACCAGCTCCCCCTTGCCAGTATTTGGCACACCTTCCTGCCGCTGTTTGCAGTGCTGTGGCAGAGGTGATGTCCAGCCCTCTGCTCATGCCATCGTTTTCCCTGCCAGGATGGAGTCTCCCCTTGAGTCCGTAAGCCAAATAAACCCATTCCTCCATAAGCCACTTTTGTTTGGGTTCTTTTTGCGCAGCAACTAGAAAGCTGACCGCAACACCGGGCATGGTGGTGCATGCCTTTAATCCCAGCACTAGGGAGGCAGAGGTAGGAGGATCACTATGAGTTGAAGGTCACCCTGAGACTACATAGTGAATTCCAGGTCAACCTGTGCTAGAGTGAGACCCTACCTCGAAAAAAAAAATCTTCTAGATTTTATTAAGAACCAGGCTTTTATTCATTCATTTATCCAAATCAAATATTTATTATTTTTTTCTTAAAATATTTTATTTATTCATTTTCAAGGAGAGAGAGAGAGAGAGAGAGAGAGAGAGAGAGAGAGAGAGAGAGCACACCAGGGCCACCACCTTGTGGGTCTGGCCCATGTCGGACCTGGGGAATTGAACCCTGGGCCTTAGGCACTGGAGGCAAGTGCCTCAACCGCTGAGCCATCTCTCCAGCCCTCAAATATTTATTATTAAGTGCATTACATGGGAACTAAAGACTTAGGTCTTCTTTTCTTCTGCATATTCATCCTGGGTGCTAAAATCCACTCCCATGGTTTCAGTCACCAACTATCTATATGCTGATGACTCCCACATCTATTTCTAGAGCCCAAATGTCCTTCTGAATCTTGGACTCAAATTTCTATCTGTCTGATGTATATTGTTGCTTAGACATCTCAAGGCATCTAAAATACAATGTTTCAAGATTTAACTCATCCTCTTTTCCCAAGAAACCTCTCTATATATATTTCAGTAGATGGCATTGATTTACCCATTCCATTGCTCAAGCAAAACACCTAGAAATCTTCCTCCACACTTAAACCCTTTCATCCACTTCCCTTCCAAATCCTATCAATCACCTATTCCTTTTTAATTGACAGGTAAAATTATTATTTATTTTTATTTATATCCTTGTGTATGTGAGTATGATTTATGTGTGAGTGTAGCATGTGTACCTCATCCTGTGTCCACTCCTAAGTAGCTTGGACTATGGACATGTATCTTTATACCCAGATTCAAATTTTTATAATCTTTCTCAAATCTTCTTAAATTAGTTCCATATTATAGGAAGCATTAGTAATGGCATTTCCAAAGTAACTCAGAACTCGTTACAACACTGTTATATTGATACCATTGGCTAATAATCTAGTTCTATATAAAAATGTTCTCTCTTTTGCATGTGTATGTATGGTATGAATGTGTGTTCATATGTGTATGGATGTGAAGTGTCTGTGTACATAGTCCAGAGGTCAATGTCAGGTGTCTTCCCCAGTCACTCTCCACCTTATGTGAGATAGAATCTCTCAATGAACCTAGACTTTATCTATTTAGCTCTGAGAACCTATGAGCCCTAGGGATTCTCCTTTCTCCACTTCCCAGGTCTGGGATTGCAGGCACACACCACCATGTCCTGCATTTTAACTGGGTGCTAGGGATCTGAACTCAGGTATTTATACTTGTATGGCAAGTGCTTTACTCACTGAGCCATTTCCCTAGCCCTAGATGTTCTCTTATTAATGATAGACAAAATGTTTTGTTTTAACAGGTTCAGTCTATTGAACAGGACTAATTGCTTTGAGCCTTAAATTAGCAGCAGCATCTATAAATGCCATAACCTCACTTCTATTTTAACAAGTCTACTGAGGGGTTCACACTGACATTGGATATGCCCAAGGGCCCTGGTTCAGCCCAAGATAGTCATTTAAATAAAACATGGCATGAAGAAAATAACAGGATATCTTTTCATGTTCATAAAACAAGGTCTCACTCTGTAGCCCAGGCTGGCTTCACAGGAATCCTCCTACTTCAGCCTTACAAGTGCTGGGATTAAAGGCTTGAGCTGCCATGATACCTGTGTATGATATCTTCTTATAGTTTTCTCAGTATAAAATTTAGTTTGTCTTCAAGTGAATTTGTTAGAAACTATTTAAATAGAGTGACTACTCTACATTGGCAGCAAAACAAAACAAGAAAAGACCAAACAAACAGGGGGAAAAAACGTGCTTTTTAATGTCTTCTTAGTAATGTTGGCTATTTATACTGGTAGTATGTCTTAAATTTATGCTTATCAATGCTCACAGATTACTTGGGCATCTTTTACTTTTTTTGCTTAACATGGACTATTTTTTTGGGGGGGGGGTTGAGGTAGGGTCTCACTCTAGCCCAGGCTGATCTGGAATTCACTGTGTAGTCTCAGGGTGGCCTTGAACTCATGGTGATCCTCCTACCTCTGCCTCCTGAGTCCTGGGATTAAAGGCATGCGCCACCACGCCTGGCTCATCTTTTACTTTTTTGAATAATATTGTAAATATTAGGAGAAAAATTGATTTTATTTCAAGGTCAAAGTTAGGAGAGCTAAATAAATAAATATCTCAGAAAAAGAAATACATTATATATAAGGAATGAAAATTTTGGAAAATTTCTCTTACTACCCTGCATTGCCCATCCCTCCTACTCTGTGTACATCTATTAGACATTCATGTGACTGGCTGACAAAACAAATGAGTGAATTGTGCCCATCCAAGCCTTGCCCCCCACTCTTCTTCAAACAATTAATAGTAATTGTTTTCTAAGCCTCTACTCAAATTTTAGGTGATTTTGCTCCTGCATTTTGGCAGCTGGGATGGCTTTTAAAGTGCTTAATTAAGAATGGTTTGTTAATGATTATTATCTTTTTGAATAATTTCCTTCCCCTTTCATTCCTTTAAGCTGTCTACATTTTCTAAGGTTCATACTGTTTTTCATTCCTTAGGTTATTTTTTTTTATTTTAGATTTTTTTAAGTTAAAAAGAATAAAACTTTTCCTCTCTGCCTTTTGTTAACTATGACCCTTTCTGTCATTCTTTCCTTGATCTTTTCCAAATCAGCAGTGGTTGCCATAAGAGACAGCTGGGAGACAAGATGCCAAGTGCAGTGGCTAAATTTAAAGAGCAGCATTCGCACCTGTTGTTAACTGGCAGTGACCAGTCTCCCGCCCACAGTTTCCTCCACCCGCTGCTTCCCACCAACTGCAACCCCTAGTGCAGAAGCCTCATGTACTCGTGTGGAAGTAAATAAGGACTGGTGAGATTGCACACATCATATCAAAATGGAAATGAAATAGAGCAGTTTGACAGTAAACGAGCTAAATATCTGAGCCAAACTCAGCATAATATAAAGATGTACCTGACCATGAAAGAGGCAGACTCATGTGGCTAGGTATCACGCCCAAAATGACTGCTATACTTTTATGTATCAGCATTAGAGGTGCCTTATAAATGTTAAGTGTTGTGTAAAAAAAGACAATCAAAGGAGTATCTGATGTCATCTAGAGTTAGCTTCCATTAAGTTGCCAGATTACCTGGTTACCTGGAAGAGCTCCATAGATGATAGATGGTAACATAAATAATCCTGATACAAAATGTACCTGGAATTGTGAGTGAAGGGAACAGCCAAAAAAACCTGATCAAATAGGTCTAATGATCACCAGACACAAAAGAGCTGTCAGACCAATGCAGATCCAGTAGCAAGCATCGATGATGGAAAAGTCAGCCTCAAATTATGCAAACATACAAGAAGGAGAGCTTAATTTTACCTGGACACTTACATTTAGGGAGGCCGAGCTTAGATTCCAGAGAGGTACAGGACAGATGGTTATGGGGACAGTGAGAGCAAAAAGTTGTAGATGATAGTTTTAGGGAATGTTTAAGACATGGGAGTGTATATCAGAAGAGACTGTCAGAGAAAGTTTTATGATCTCTTGGCACTTTGATTAGTCTGGGTTGGATGGTACTAGTTTCATGAATTCCTGTGGACTTGGGAGATGTGGGTTATTTGAGTACATAATTAGTGTCTTTGAATCACCAAAGACAAACACAAAAGACTTTCTATATCCCAAAGTCTAGCAAATAGTAAAGGCCTTACTTAAGAAGTCATGAGCCAATCCAACACCAAAAGATAAATTGCTGTACTGTTTACAGCCAACCCTCAAGTCTCAAGAAACATGAGCAGAGACCACTCTATTTGAATAACCCTATTTGAACAAGAAAACAAGTGTTTTCTTATGGTTTTGCCCTTGACAAAAAGTCTTGGAAATTGCATGCCTCTGACCTAAAATAGTGTCAGAACATAGGGGTCACTGAATTATAAAACATAGAGCCAGTCATCTTTTGAAGACCAAAACATAATAATCCTCCTGCCCAAACAAATGTTTTTAGAGAGATTGTATAAACTCAGCTCTAATCTCAAGATCAGAGGAGATTGGAAAATGAGTGCTTGCTTGTGTACTGATGAAGTGAGACTAGATATAGACGTATACAGAGAAAGACGTGTCACGGAGTCCTCAGCAACAATGATTGGAAATATTTGTGAAGCTGAGAGAAAAGGGAGAGAAAAGATCAGAGAAACCAGGCATGAGTGGTGGTGATGGAGAAATTAATTCGGATGGTCAAGTACAGAAAAGTTGGAATAAAGAGTGAAGCAAAATAACCAGCCAATGGGCCGAGGCTGTGATTCCTGTTAAATATTTGAAGACTACACCCTTTCCTTTTACCCTCCTTTTTTAAATGTCCCCTTTCCTGTTCTTTCAGGACTGCTGATATCACGTGAATAATTATTCATATTATCAGTGAACCACGGAACACAGCCCTAAGACCTCTGCATAGATTCCTTTCATGCTTTCTTGCTCATGTCAGTGAACTGTGTGCTTCACCTATCCACACCCTTGCTGCTCTAGAATGCATAAGGAAATACTTCGTGGACTTGTGTCATACTTGGGGAGCCAACTTCAGTGTACATTTCGGTAGGGAAACCTAGTTAGAGTTTCATGCTCTAGGATTAGTTTTAAGTTTTAGTTTTTTTTAAAGAAGAGATCATTCTGTTTTTAAGGATTGGCACAGAAATGATTGTGCAACCACGTAGGGTTTAATGAGAGTATTTTTATGATTATAAAAATAATAGGCAGGTAGGGACAATTTTTTTATTATCCATAAACTAGATACATTGAGTGAGCAAATAATGTGTTCGAGTCCCCAGCTCCCTGATTTCCCTCTTTCCTGTCCCCAATCATCTGGGTATCCTCCTCCGTGGGCAGTCTGGATCAGTCCATGGGGTAGGGGATTATGGATAGCCTAGGAGTCAACCGGTTCCACCCCCCTTTGCATGTTACTGAGGGTTGTGATGTCTCTGGATATTCTCCTCCACCATGGCTCTAACAATCTTTCTGCCTCCTCTTCTGCTCAGTTCCCTGAGTCATGGTGGGTGAGTATTAAGGCTGCTTTATTGTTGAGGTCTTAGGGGCCTCTGTATTTCTGCTTTAGGTTGCGTTGAAGATCATTGGTATCTGTTTCACTGGCTTATCCTGGGTTGACTGATTGTCTGTGGTTATAGGACTGTTGCTTATTCCCACCGCTCTCTGAGGGTTCCATATGGATCCTCCACGTTAGGTCTGGGGTGGCTCATCTCTTGCCAGGGTGTCAGCTATCAGCCTGTGGCTCATTGGTAGGGTTGGAAAGACCACAGCTCTCTCGCTGCCTTCTGAAAAATACAAACAGAATCTCCATCGGAGAGTGAGATTAGTATAGGTTAACTTAGATACACATTTCTGAATTGGCTAGATTCTATTGTTAGTAGCCTCTTTGTAAATTGCTTATAAAGTGCATTTCTCGGGCTGGAGAGATGGCTCAACGGTTAAGGCACTTGCCTCCAGTGCCTGAGGCCCCGGGTTCAATTCCCCAGGTCCCACATAAGCCAGACCCACAAAGTGGTGGCCCTGGTGCGCTCTCTCTCTCTCTCTCTCTCTCTCTCTCTCTCTCTCTCTCTGCTTGAAAATGAATAAATAAAATATTAAAAAAAAAATAAAAAAAAAATAAAGTGCATTTCTCTTTAGGGTCCCAAGATTTTGGTTCCCAGTGCATTTCACCCTGAGTCCCCAGTTCCAGTTAAGGGCTCCCCATCACTGAGTGGATTACTATGCCGAATTGAAAGCTGTTGATTACCCCCAGGTTTTGGCACCTCCATTGCACAAGTGATTGTTTCTTGGTTCCTTGTTCTTTCCCAATAGGAAGTGTGTTCAACCTACTCATGGCGGCAGATTGTGTTTCATATCAGTGGTCTCCGTTTACCCCAACAATCGTTGACCAGCTTCCCCTGGCAGCTTATGCAGTGCCTCCCAGCATTGCACTAACTGCCTTCTGGGGGCTGGTTACCATTCTGGACCTTGCAGGGTCCCTGAATGCTGGTAGATGGCTTTCTGTGGTTTCTTCAGCAACAGGAGCCTACCTCAGACCTGCAGTGGGTATTCAAGAGCTTTGACAGAATCCTGTCTTGTTTTGGGGATCTCATGGGTCACTCTGGTCAACAGCTCAGTGAGGGAAGGAGCTGGTGACTGGGACCAGAAGTTGCCAGACTGATCAATTTTTCACAGGCTTAGACTCTCTCCCCTTCTATTCACAGCCCCTCTTGCCAGACGACGCCCACTACTTGCTCAATAGGTTATAGTATGCTCGTGAGGATTTTATGATTTTGAACAAATTTTGGTTTAGTTTCATGTTTAAGTCATCCCCTATGCCCCTCCCCCCATCCCTTATCCCTCTTTCGTAAACTCTCATTTCTCCTGACTGGTCTGTGTAGAGTTTACAGTTAACCTGGTTAGGAACCACATATGAGGGAGAATATGCGGTGTTTGACTCTGTTCTTTTGAGAGTTCACTTAGTAAGATCTGCTCCAAGTCAGACCATTTTTCTCTAAATTTCAATACGTCATTTTTCCTTTCAGCTGAGTAAAATTCCATCTTGGAAATGTACCACAGTTTTGTTATCCATTCCTCCATTGATGGGCATTTGGGTTGATTCCAATTCTTGGCTATTATGAATTGAGCTGCTATAAACATAGTTGCACAAATGTCTCTGTGCTGAGATGTGACATCTTGTGGGTAGATGCCTAATAGAGGGATAGCTGGGTCCATTGGGAGCTCTATGTCCATTCTCTTCAGGAGTCTCCACAGTGCTTTCCATATCAGTTGAACCAGCTTGCAGGCCCACCAGTAGTGAATGAGGGTTCCTTTCCTCCTATCCTCGCCAGCACCTATTGTTGTTGGTTTTCTTTATGATTGCCATTCTGACTGGAGTAAGGTGGAATCTCATTGTAGTTTTGATTTGCATTTCCCTGATGCTTAAGGATGCTGAGCACTTTTTTGGGGGGCGGGGGTTTCGAGGTAGGGTCTTGCTCTAGTCCAGGCTGACCTGGAATTCACTATGTAGTCACAGGGTGTCTTTGAACTCACTGCGATCCTCCTACCTCTGCCTCCTAGTGCCTGGGATTAAAGGCGTGCACCACCACACCCAGCCTGAGCACTTTCTTAAGTGAGTAAAAGCCATTTGTGTTTCCTCTTCTGTGAATTCTCTGTTGAGATCAGTGCCCCATTTTGTGAGGGGGCAGTTTGAGTTATTGTTATTAATTTTTTGGAGTTCTCTGTAGGTTCTGGAAATTAAAGCCTCTGTCTGAGTTATAGCTGGCAAAAAATCATCTCCCAGTTTGATGGGGGTCTATTGACTCTGAGTATGGTATGTTTATCTGTACAGAGCTTTTGAGCCTGATCAGGTCCTATTGGTTAAGTGAATGTTGCAGGTAGGAACAATTTAAGCCACTCAGAAGAATAGCTATCCCTTAAGACTGCCCAGAGACAATGCATTTTCTTATTCTTCCAGACCTCACTAAATTATGTGTAACTTGTAAAAGGATCATGAATACTATATTCTTGTATTCTATATTCCATACTGTATTCTTACATTTTACACATGATCTTAGCCAAGCAGATATATTGTTTCTTTTTTGTTTTGTTTTGTTTTGAGATAGGAGCCTAGCCTGGCCCTGAGCATCCTATGTAGATAAGATGGTATTGAACTCCCGATTCTCCTGCCTCCATCTCCCAAGAGCAGGGAATGCAAAAGTATGCAGCCCAGCTCATATGAATTTGGATAATTCTTTTTGTTATAATTTTTGTTTTGTTTTGTGTTTCTGATAATGCATTGCTATGTAGCCCAGGTTGGCCTCAAACTTGTGAGCTTCCTGCCTCAAACCCCCTCTTCTGTGCTGGGATTACAGGTTTACACTTTTTTTTGGCAAGTACTCATTTGTAGCCCAGAGTGCCTGGAACTCTTTTTTATTTATTTTTTTTTTTGCTGACCTGTAATTCACTGTGTAGTCTCAGGGTGGCCTTGAATTTATGGTAATCCTCCTACCTCTGCCTCCCCAGTGCTGGGATTAAAGGAGTGTGCCACCACACCCGACTGCCTGGAACTCTTAGACCTTCTGTTTCTGTTCTCTGAGTACTGGGATTGCAGATATGTGGGTAAATTCATTATAATATTCACTCATAAGGTTAATGTCTAATAATGTCTAATTAATTTCCAGTTATGTAGAAGTTATCTTCAAATTCTTACAAAGATAATGATCTAGCTTGGGCATGTTGATGAACTAGCTGGGCATGCTTAGAATCCTGGCAATTGGAAAACAGAGGTAGGTATATCATCATCAAAAGTTCAAAGCCTACCTGGTCTACATAGTGAGTTTCAGGTCAGCCAAGGCTATACCCTGTCTCAAAAACACCAAACAAATAATAAAATAAAATAGAATGAAGGATAAAATAAAACTAAGGCAATGTATATCTTGGTAACTTTTCCTTCTTTTATAAATGTTCTGTCTCTAAAATGAATGGCATGGTCTCTGGCATATAGGAGTTATTCAATGAATATGAACTTTTCTTGGTAATAAGGTTTACTTTCTGTGGCACTGTAGTAGATAGCCTCACGTTTCTGGGACCAAACACAGTTTTATGGGAGGAAGGGATTTATTTCAAGCTTACAGATCCAGGGGAAAAACTGTCTCCCATTCATAAAGCCAAGCAGAGCAATACCAGCAAGCACC
This sequence comes from Zapus hudsonius, assembly GCA_004024765.1. Taxonomy (NCBI): domain Eukaryota; kingdom Metazoa; phylum Chordata; class Mammalia; order Rodentia; family Dipodidae; genus Zapus; species Zapus hudsonius. The sequence goes on from PVHP010007818.1 coordinate 9,868, forward strand.
AGCAGCAGCCAGCAAACACCAACACCAGCCAGCAAACACCAAAAAGCAGCAAGCATCAACCTAACAGTAAGCAGGACCCTCCACCTCCCAGTTCAAACTGTCCTCTTACACCTTTAGGCTGGAATTCAGATCTGCCCCCCCAGTGACACCTTAGAGCTGGACTCCAGAATCCTCTCCCAGTGACACCTCCTCCAGCCAGGCTGCTGAAGATCTAAGTTACAAGTTTAAATTTTTAAAAATTTTTATTTATTTGCAAGCAGAGAGTTGGGGGGTGTGGGGGGTAGGGATGGGGGAGCAAACCAGGGCTCCTGCAAACGAACTACAGATGCATGTGCCACTTTGTGCATCTGGCTTTATGTGGGTACTGGGGAATCAAATCTGGTCATTAGGCTTTGTAGGCAAGTTCCTTAACTGCTGAGCCATCTCTCCAGTCTTCGAGTTTAATTTTAACATGAGTCAATGCGAGACATACATTCAAACTACCATGGGCACTGTTTATACTTTTTCTCATCAGGTTTGGCTAACCAGCTATGGAGAAGGTTTCCTCTGGAAGAAAGTAATTGACGACTGTTTAGAGTAATTGCTATTCCTGCATTCTTTTTTTTTTCTTGTCTTTTGTTTCTTTGAGACAAAGTCTTGCTATCCAGTGCAGACTGGCCTTCAACTCACTATGTTCCATAAGCTTGCCTCAAATTCATTAGTGATCAGGCTTACTCCTCAGGGCTGGAATTACAAGTGTGTGCCATCCTGCCTGGATAATGTGTTTCTTTTGCAAATGCTCTGGACTAAATCTCAGTACTTCAGGGTGCACATTTCATTTCCATACTTGGAAAAATAAGGGAAAGGCCATTCCAGAAAATTTTATCCAAAGTGTAAAATAGGGATGGAAGGAACAATTTGGGCTCATAACTAGATTTGGCAAAGACGTGGAGAACAAAACCAAGTCAAAATCCATGGTGATGAGTGTAAGAAGTCATGGAGGAATGTGTGAGAAGGGAGACAAGGTTCAGTATGGACAAATGCATGAAATGCTCCTGGGATAAATATAGAGGTGGAAAGTGACTGTAAGTGCTTGGGCATGTGATGGATTCCCAAGCAGGGGGATTACTCTGTGCAGCCATAGAATGTGAGCACGTTCCTGAGCTCTCATCTGGAGAAGCCCGTCATCTTACTGTTCTGGTCTGAGGTAGAAGGATTAAACCCACACTTGCACCTCATTATTTATTCCTGACCAAGAAAGTGATCTCAAACTTTCTAGGGAATAGTATTAAAACAAATGATAAAAATTTCTTTCTGTTTTAAATCCACATAAGGCTTTACTAAACCAATCACCCAAGGGCATATTATAAAGATGTTTTCCTGAAATGTAGAATGATTTTTAAAAATTGCCTTCACAACTACATTCTCCTCCAGATTTTAAAAGGATCTGAGAGAACCACAAACTTCATAACAAGAGACAAGGAGATCTTCTAAAGAGATTCCAGAACCCCAGGCCTCCTTTTTTATATAGCATACGAAAATCCCTCATTTATGAATTTGTTTATTGTAGAAAGAAATATTTTTAAGAGAAAGTGATTAAGAGTTGGTTCAAACTAGGCATGATGGTGCACGTCTGTAATCCCAACACTCAGGAGGCTGAGGCCTGAAGATTGTAAGTTCAAGGCCAGTCTGGGCTGCATAGCTGACCTGAGGTATGTAGTGAGATGCTGTCTCAAAATCAAAAGCCAAAATAATAAATAAATAATAATAATAATAAAAGAGTTATTCTAAACTGGATATGGTGGCACATGTCAATCATTCCAGCACTGAGGAGGTGAGGTTGGAGGCCTGTAAGTTTGAGACCAGCCTGGGCTACATAGTGCATTTTAGGCCATCCTGAGAAACACAATGAGAAGATCTCAAAAATCAATTAATCCAAAGTGTATTCTAATTGCAATCTTAGCAAAATTATGAAACTTCATCAAAATAATCTTTACATTTTTAAAAATTACCAGCATATTCTGTTTCCATAGTTTAATAAAGGCAGACAAGGTCAAATGTGATGAGAAGCAGAGTGTTGCTTCTAGAGATAGCGAGAATGTCAGCATAAAGAGGCTCTGAATGAACTATTTGAAATGTGTACAGTTCCGTTTATTGAGTCTGATGGCATGTACTCATTCTGGGACTTTGATGTTGTAATTATTCTACCCTTCCAATATCACCACTTCGTCTCATAGTCGTTAGATCGTTTTGTGATGTAGAGTTAATTTCAGCATATCCAGAGCCCATCAGGTATGAATTGTAACTCCGGGCATGCCGTCGTGAGTTACAGCATACCTAGTTAATGAAACCATTTGGTCCTATTTAGCCAACTTAGAACACGCTCTTAGAACTCAGCAAAGCTTTGCACAAATGTCTCTTTTCCGAGTTACCCTTCTCATAGCTCCATCCCTGGTAAACATTAGCCAAATCGAACATGTCATCTCCGATGGCTTTATTCCGAGAGGCTCGGGTGCCAATTACCACTTCCCTAGAATTTGCCCGTAATTGACTAGGTCCCACAATAGGTAACTCTGCAAGTGACAGGCAGCCTTGAAGTGGGGTTCTCCCGCCTGTCGATTGGGCTTTGGAGGAAGCCCCGCCTCATCAACTCAATGGAGGGCTTCCATTGGCTGGGAGTCGGTGAGTGGCGGGTCTTAGCTCCGCCCCAGCCGTCCGCTGCGCTGCCTGGCTGGGCGCCGTTTCCAGTTGAGATATGGCGGCCGCCGCAGGTAGATCGCTCCTGCTGCTCCTCTCCTCCCGGAGCGGCGGCTGCGGGGCGCTGACTGCCGGCTGCTTTCCGGGGCTGGGTGTCAGCCGTCACCGGCAGCAACAGCACCACCGGACGGTGAGCGAAGCGAGCTTGCGAGCGAGAGCGAGAGTGAGCGCGCCCCGGCGGCTCCGGGGAGGGCGGGGCGGCGCTGGCGGGCGGGTGGAGCGAGCCGCCGGCCGGGCCTGGCCGCCGGGGCAGCGGGCGACTTCCCTCAACTCGCCGCCGTTCCCGAAGCCTTGGCCGGGCACCGACGAGCCGCCGTGCCCTTCAGGCGCCTGCGGCGGCGACCGGGAAGGGAGGGCGGGCGGGCGGGAGCGAGCCAAGACGACGGGGAGGGGGAGGAGGAGGAGGGGCGACAGCGGGGATGTTCCCGCAGGACTGGGGACACCGGGGCGGAGAAGGGACGGGACTTGAACCTCTCCGCTGACCCGCCTCCCTCCTGCTCCTCCTGACCGCCGGGCCCCGGTGCTCCCCGCTCGCAGCCCTGGTCGGGCCGCCTTGGGTGTCTGTCGGAGAGTGGCAATGCCATGCTGCCGGGAAACTGTCTCCGGAGAGCACGCTGGCACCCCGGCGGGGCCGCTCCCTCGTCCTCCACCCCCACCGCCGACCCCGAGGGAACGAGCCAGAAGGAAGATCAAACTTTAGCCCTGTCTCTGACTGCCCTACAGATGTGTCCCCCCGGGGGCCACTTCCTCCCCATGGATGCTGCATTGCCCCAGGAGACACGCTCCATCCCCTCTGTCCTTAAAGGTCCCGGGGTGCGGGGGGGGGGTCCTTCCACGCGTGCCTCCAGAAGGAGGGGGGCAGCAGGCGCAAGGAAGTTGTTCACTGAGTTGGGATTTGGTGGCTGCATTAACCAGTGTTGTTGGTTTCATTGGCTGGCACTGAAAGGGAGTTTTCTGTTTGAAGGGTGGGAGATCAGGGGAGGGTAAGGGAGAAGAAACATTTTTTTTCTTTTTGCCGCCCCCCCCCCCCAATTGTCAGCCTGAGCTACCTAGTGCATGGAGTTCTTGACCTAACAAGTCAGCAGGTTCCCTTCCTTTGGACTTTGGAGACTCATATGTGTTGGTCTTGGGCCAGCTCAGAACGAAGTGTAGATTTCATTTCCTAGGGGGAAGTTGTATAGCATGGTCATGAGGACCACTGCAGACGGAGATAAGAGAAACAAACTAATTGCCTTCAAGCCCTCAACAAATACATCAGGAGCCCTTCTCATCACATAGCTCTTAGGAGGAAAGAACCTAAGGTTTGTAGAGCGGATACCCTGAGACCTATGATAACATAAAATTGTCAGAAAGATCCAGGGAAAAAACTGATGCTCCTCATATGCAAGAGAGTATTATGAGCCCCGGTTATGGACCCCGTTGTCCTCCTTCTGAGGAAATTGTACTTTTTCACGTTTGACATATTGCTTTGCTGAAGCTTTTGGGTGAGAGCCGAATTTTTCTATAGTTCAATTCATATTTGCTTGTTTCATAGCCTCCAAGTTTCATGTTTTGTTCTCTGAAAGACATAAAGGCCATTCAAACATACGATTGTATACCTCTTTCCTATTGGAAGGCTTCCCAGTTATGTTTATCTTTGTTTTCCGAGGAGACCTGGTCACAGTTTGTTAATACCATTTGGGTGTGGTGTTCATGTATCATTAAAAGAAAAATTGGTGCCCGTGTATTTTTACTATGCAAATGTATCTGTCTGTGAGTGGCTTCCTGTGGAGGTACTTCATGAAAGTGCTCCTCTGTGCTCTTCTGGAGTGGGCAACAGCAATGGGCTGAATTTGTAATTGAAAGCACAATTAAAAATGAAGTGTTATTTCTGAAGGGCAGAAGTGTTGTCATGGGGATGGTGACTTTTAAATGAACTTAGAATTCTAAAAGTCAAAAAGAGTTGAACCTAAAAGATGAAAACAGATTAAAAAACTTTTCTGTAATTGCTCTGAAGTCATTATGTCTATAGGTGTCTCTCTCTGATATTCTATGACTCCTCACAAGATGTTCCATTTGGAAGACATCTCTTAGGGGTTTAGCTCTTGATATTTCCTGCCTGAAACTGAGGCCCTGAAAGGGATCAAAATCACACAACCGATAAGTCCTACCCATCCCTCCTTTTTGTGTTCTTTTTATTATAAACCTCAATTGTTCCTTTACATCCCTCTTCTTTCTTATAAAATTGACTTAATTGTCTGTTAGGAAGTTACTTGTGTTTCAAAGCCATACAAATGGGACTTGTGTAAGTAGATGTGCTTTGAGGCATATAATTAGGTGAATACGGAACCAGAAGCTTGCCAACAAAAAGAGATGTTCTTATAGAGGTCCTGGAGAGGTTCTGAGATTACCTCTTGCCCTGGAGAACCCCGTGTTTGTGCGGCAGATGGAAGTCTGCATTGGAACTAGTCACAAGTCCAATGTGTGCCACTTTTGTTTAGCTGTAGAGGGAATGGCAAATCAGAGCTAGGGGTCATGGGCAGTTATAGTGTGTAACGGTTTGATTCAGGTGCCCCCCCATAAACTTCATACATTCTGAATGCTCTATCCCCAGCTGATGGCAGTTTTGGAATTGAAACCTTGTTGGAGCTGTGTTGTTGGGGGCGGGCTTGTGGGGGTTATAAGCCAAAGTTTCCCCTTGCCAGTGTTTGGCACACCTTCCTGTCGCTGTTTGCAGTGCTGTGGCAGAAGTGATGTCCACCCTCTGCTCATGCCATCATTTTCCCTGCCATGATGGAGCTTTCCCTCCAGTCTGTAAGGCAAAATAAACCCATTCCTCCACAGGCTGCTTTTGGTAGGGTTCTTTTCTGGGAAGCAACCAGAGGTTAACTACATCGTGCTGCTTTAGTTTTTGCTTGAGCCATCTTTTTTGCTGTTTTGTTTTGTTGAGACAAGGTCTCACCGTGTAGCTGAGGCTGGCCTGGACCGATCCATCCTCCTGCTTCTTGTCTTCCATCCAGGTGGTGGCATTATAGGCATGTGCCACCAGGCCCAGCTAAGTCATCTTTCTGAAATGCATCTCTTCTAAGTTTAGAGAGTGACTCTATGCAATCTAGTAGTTCAGCAAATTGGTAAGTGCAATTGCACAGTTATGAACCTAACTTGGTCACCCCCCCCCCATTAAAACATCTTTCAAATGTATTCCCTCTGTTTTTGAGAGGAGTGTCACTATGTTGCCCATGCTGACCTTTATCTCCTGGGCTCTAGAGGTCCTTCTTCCTCAGTCTTTTTAGTAGTTGAGACTACTATTGCACATCAACTTATCTGGCTTTCACACATCTTTCAACCGTAAGTGCATGGGCTTTTTCAGTTTTTGTTTTTCTTTCTTTCTTTTTTTCTTTCTTCCCCCCCCCCTCTGCACTATGTAGTGTAATTTTTCCCTTCCTGTATAAAGAGCCTGTTACCTGCTCTCCAGCTTTGTGACTGTAACTAAGATGAATATAGGGTTTGTTGCATGCCTTTCTCTGTGATTGGCAAAGGAGGCTGCTGTTTTCAAAGGTGATTCTTTCAAGGGGAACTGCCTTTCATTGTGGGCTGTGTAATCCTTTGCTAAATCAAACTGTCTCATCTCTGATTATGACAGCCTGAGTATTGGCATTTCCTAGTGGTCAATGGCTGCGCTGAGTTACTAAATCACCAGTTTGTCATTTTACTGTTATACTTTGTGAGTCTCCCTCTACACACATACCACATTTCTTTGGCAGTGGCATTGTTTCAACTTAACCTGAAAGTTTTAATGGGGTACTTTGCCTGACACAATACACTAATTGTGTGTGTGTGTGTGTGTGTGTGAGAGAGAGAGAGAGAGAGAGAGAGAGAGAGAGAGAGAGAGAGAGAGAGAGAGAAAGAAAAAGAGAATATTGCTATTGCTATGTAGCCCAGGCTGGTCTTAAACTTTCAGTGAGCCTTCTGTTTGGGATTATAGGCCTGAGTCACAAGGCTAGACTCATGCCCTAATTCTTTGAGTTTCTCCTGGTCTGCCCTGTTTTTCTTTGCTAGAATCCCAGCATGAAAACTCTACAGTCTCAGCCTTGTCCCCAAATGTCCCTTACATGCATACTCAACTCTTATGCAGTATTTGGAGCTGGATTTTAATCTTAATCACCCCTAATCACTCTTCTGATGTCTTAAGTTCTATGTCAGGGTACGGACCGACACACGGCTCCATTTGAATCTCTGCTAGGTGTGCAGTATGGTACCAGTGTGCTGGTAACTGCTGGGGTCCCGTTGTCATATCTTTTTACAGTCTTGCTTTGGGCCTTTATGGATTATCTTACAATTTGCTTTCCTGTGATTTAGGGCAAGATTACATTTTAATATTACACGATATCTGTTCAGCATAGGGTTTCAGCTTTTGAGTCTTTATTCTTAGTTGAACTGATTCATGGACTCATGGACATATCAGAATTCCTAGAATAGCATGCTATTAGGAAAACTCATGTTACCAGAGAAAATGCATACTTCAAGGAATTCTAGAACTAAACCAGACTAAGCATATGTACTCAGGAGTTTGAGGCAGTAGGAATACAATGAGTTTGAGGCCAGCCTGGACTACATAGTGAGTATCAGACCAGCCAGAGTTACATAGTAAGATCCTGTCTCAATTAAAAAAAAAAACCCACTAGGCAGGATTATAGGAGCAATGAAATGGCCTTTCATCGTAGTCCATGAAGTTAATGCAGAGTTGAGAAGGATTGCTGTCTCCTGATTTTCCCATCCAGCCCTTTCCTGCTAAGTTACATGATTACATATTTCATTTTAAAGTGTCAACCCCAGTTTTAAAACATGCATTGGAGGCTGGAGAGATGGCTCAGCAGTTAAGGCATTTCCCTGCAAAGCCTAATGACCTGGGTTTGATTTCCCAGTACCCACATAAAGGCAGATGCACAAAGTGGTGCATGCATCTAGAGTTCGTTTGAAGTTGCAGGAGGCCCTGTTGCACTCATTCTCTCTTTCTCCATACAAACAAACAAATTGATAGATGAAACAAACATGTATTGGGGTGAAATTGTTTTAGTTAGGTACCTAAACTGAATCTCATCAAGCTTGATGACACCTGTTTAAAACGGTCTGTCTTTCACAGGCCAAAAGCAAAAGGGGAAACAAACCATTTATTTATTTCATTGCACTTTGTTAAATGCTTGCTGTGAGACAGCCTGTGTAAAGATGGAAGTTTACTTCAAGTGAATTAATTTTAATAGCTTTAGTGAATTATTGGCCCATAAAGTATGTACAGGCTTGAATCTTTTATGTTGGTAAAAATATAACTTGATAAATTACATCACCAACTAGATCTAATAGCATGCTCAACCTAACCTTTTTCTGATACAGTTCTGAAGCAACTGGATAATAGAACATTACCTTTTAAAAATATTTTTATTTTTATTTACATTATATTATAAATACAATGTTTATATTTAAATATTTTAGTTATTTTCAAGCAGTGAAAGATTGAAGAGAAACAGAGAGAAGGGCCTCCAGCTACTACAAACGAACCCCAGATGCATGCGCCAGTTTGTGCATCTGGCTCTGCGTGGGTACTGGGGAATCAAACTCAGGTCATCAGGCTCTGTAGGCAAGTGCCTTAACAGCTAAGCCATCTCTCCAGCTCTAGATAAGTCTTTTGGTATTTCTTCAAAAGAGCCTTGGGCTGGGGAGTTAGATCAGTGGATAAGAGTGCTGGCTGCAAAAGGATGAGACGTGGGTTGGACACCCAGCACCCACATTAAAAAATCAAGCCATGTATGCCTGTCGAGGGAGGTGGTGATAGGAAGGTTGCTGGGACTTGCTGGGCAGCCCACCTAACTGTGAGCTCCACATTCGCTGAGAGACTCTGTCTCAGGGAAATAAGGTGGAAGAGCAAGAGAGGAGGATACCAAATGTCTTTCTTGTGGATTGTACATTGTGCACATGGGACTGTACTGATTTCCATACCACACACCATAAAAGAAAACCCTGTTAAAAATGATATTAGAAAATGTATTAATTCAGAATTCTTATATCCTTACTTAAAGGTTTTCAGTTTTTACAATTTTTCTTTCTATGTATTATCCATTTTATCAGAAAACTGCAGAAAACAAATGAAATCCTGAATTGTTCCATCTAATCAGTAACAAGATCTTTAAAAACATTTTTTGCTTTGTAAGAAAGGCCTACTTCATGCTTCTTACCTGGCTATACTAAGTAATGCTACATGTGTTTGAGACTATTCAGGTCTGCTTTAAACCTTGCTACAGAGAAAATTAACATGACTGATAATTTGCCAAATGACAAGAGAGCAAAGAGGTTAGCTTGTACTGCCTGACCTGTGTAAGTAGAGGAGATGTAGAAGAACACTTAGCCTGGTGAGATGTGTGATTGCCTCAGATTTATAGATGTGGACATTGAGGACTAGTCACTTGTTCCCAAGTGCACAAACCATTTCTTTCTCCATGACACAAAGATGAACAGGACCAAGGCTTTGGATTTAAGCCTAGGTCTGACAAGAGCTAGAGCTAGACCATCAGAGCACCAGTGTGACTCCTTCCTCTCCTCTTCTGCGCCTTCAGTCCGGCTATATTTTTCTTCTGAGAACTCAAGGTCCTTCCCTGTGGTCCCTTCCTGGCATTAGTTGACTGCCAGGGTCTAAGGAAGGTATTTGCCTCCTGGGAATCTTGGTAATTTACTTTGGAATGCTAAACAGTTCCAGTAAACCTGGTCATTATTGACTGTTGCTTCTATATTGGACAGCTTTATAACATGTCTACTGTACTCCACAATCCTTTAGACAAAATACTATTATTGTACAGATGGAAAATGAAGATCTAGAACGTATAAATGACCTGGAGTCACTTGGAATAATCTATGGAACTCGTTCCTTAGTGAGACACCATTCTGGGGGAAAGAAAGCCTCCTTGGTGGTCCTAAGATGAGTTCACACTGTGGCCAGGGGGCATTGCCAGCAGTATGACTTTCTGCTGCTTTTTTTTTTTTTTAATTAAGTAGAAACTTTGTATGAACAAGTCTTGTGTTGGTACCACTATTTACCTCCTCCCAGCCCCCATTCCACTGATAGCCCTCCTCAGTGGTATTGCTGGTATGTACCATGGGGTTGCGGGCTGAGTTGTACAAGCAGCAGTCAGTCCTTGTGTGTGTGTGTGTGTGTGTGTGTGTGTGTGTGTGTGTGTGTGTGTGTGTGTATGTGGTGGGGGCAATGCCTCTGGGTATTCATCCCACAATGGCTTTTACAACTTTCTGCCCCTTTTCCAAAAAATTCCCTGAGCCATGGTGGGTGAGTTTAACTCTATTTCAGTGTCTTAGCAGATTTTGGAATTCTGCTTTGGAAAGGTTTGAGTATCCTTGGTGTCTGTCTCCATTGTTCTGCTGCTTTTTAAGTTCATTGCTTTTTCTTCCTCGTGAAGGCTGAGGGGAGCACTTCAATTACCTGTTTGAACTGGGAGGCTTCAGAGAAGGCCTCACTTGAGATGCACCACAAGGATAACACAATAATAGGGAACTGGGAAAGTTTGGTTGGCATCCCAGGGGTTACCAGTAAATGCAATGTGATGGTATGAGGGCATAAGATATGCTGGAGAAGAAGCTGGTAGTTTGTTACCGTCAGGTTATGGACAAGAATAGTTGGAGATCAAGCTGGGCACTAGTAGTGATTTCCGTGATAATGAATATTTATCAAGTACACTGTGTGCCAAGCACTTAACATTGGTTAGCTTCCTCAATTCTTGTATTACCCTACAATGTAAGCCATCATTTTTCTCATCTTACAGATAGTGAAACCGAGTTACCTCAGTTTGGTTAAGTGATTTGTCCAGGATCATGGCTGGTAAGTGATGCTTGCTCAGCACCACACAGCAAATAGCACTCCTGACGTGTCAACCAACAGTCTGGCACCAGCTTCTATCTCTTCACTTTGGGGAGGGATCAGTCTTTTTGATGGTGAAGGAGTTGAAAGTTTATTCTCTATGTCAGTAGTCTTTTAGTAAGCTCACACCATGTCAGAAGTACATTTTATATCATGATCCATTATGTGTATGTGTGTATTCATGTGTAAGTGTGGACGTGATTTTCATGGTGTACGTGTAGAAGTCAAGAGTACAACCTTTGGTTGTCAGTCCTCACTCACCTTCAGTCTTGTTTGAGACATGGTTGGTCTCTTCCTTTCTGCTTCACCACTCTGTTCACTAAGATAGCTAGTCCACTAGCTTCTATCTCCACCTCCCATCCTGAGGATTTTAGAAGCCCTACACAGCTTCTGGCTTTTACATGGTATCTGGAGATTCAAGCTCAGGGACTTACCCTTGTGGAACAGGTGTTTTATCCTTGGAGCCATCTCCTTAGCCCAAGAAAAAAAATTGAAACTTTTTTTTTTTCACTATGTATAAGACATAGTATGTCTTATACATAGTAAAATATAAGAAACATAGTTTCTATTTTGTTTAAGAAATACTGCTGGGTACTGCTTCAGCTGAAGAAACCACAGTTAAAAATATTGCTTGCCAATAGATAAGTTGTTGAAGAATTTGAGTAGGAGAATCACTTGGTTACATTTGCTTTTCCGTGAGTCCTGCTGGCTGCATTGTGAGGGGTAAAGGGCTGGCCAGTTGAATGCCCCAGGCAAGAGATGCCTGCACTAGGGCATTAGCTGTGAGTGCCGAACAGGGAATAGATAAAGGAGAAGGTTCAGGAATGTAGCCACATCTTGTCAGCAAGTTCTTACATAGTACCAGGGTAAAGGCAGAGCAATTCAAGGTCTGATTTTATACCTGGTACTGGAATGTTCGCTTCTTAACCTTTGAAGTTTTCCTTTCTTTAGTCCTGTCAAATTTGCTTCTTTGTATTTCTTTCTGTGCCTCTAATGTTGCATTTAAAATGCACTGTTGTGCTTTAATTATTTTAAGGTTATTAAAAAATGTATATATCAAATCAGATGCCCACCTTCTTCTCATGTACCTGTTTTCCTCATACAATTCAGGAGATTTGCACAGCGGTCTGAAAAGGTACACACAGCATGAGAAGCACTTAGCAGACTTTTGCTGGAAGCCTGTGTTCTGTGTTGCGCTCTTCCAATGCTGTGTGCAATAGCCTTAAATGTTATGCTCATTAGAGGAGTATTGTAGAGTTCTTCTCTTTGACTTCATTCTCTTCAGATTTCCATTTTTGTAACATACGAGTTGAAAAATAGCTCCTTAATGAGTGACTGTTGAGCATTGTATGATAATGGTCTTATCTTTTTTCCCTTCTTTATATATATTTTTGAATTGGCACATGAAAATTGTGTCTACTTATGGGGTGTATTATTCTTCTTCTTATTTTCTTATTATTTTGTTTTTTTTGAGGTAGGGTCTCACTCTAGCCCAGGCTGACTTGGACCTGGAATTCACTATGTAGTCCTAGGGTGGCCTCAAACTCAAGGTGATCCTCATACCTCTGCCTTCTGAGTTAAAAAATATTTTTGAGGGGGGGGGGAGGACACATCTGGGACTCCTGCCACTGCAAACAAACTCCAGATGCATGTGCCATTTTGTGCATTTGGCTTTATCTGGGTACTGGGGAATCAAACATGGGTTGTTAGGCTTTGCAGGCAAATGCCTTAGCTGCTGAGCCATCTCTCCAGCTTCTGTGTGATGTTTCTAAGCATATATACATTGTATAATGTTCAAATTGGTAAAAATACTTATTTCCTCATATACATTTGTTTTTACTTGGTAAAGCACTCAAGTACAGAACATGGTTATCTAGTTACCTTACTGTGCAACAGGACACCATTTCTTTGTGTTTCTGAGTGGACATTCCTAGGCATGAAACCTTTCCTAAATAAAAATTTAGCTATTGTCCTTTATACATTAGAAATGTGGATATCAGGGATTTTTATCACTACTGCTACCCCTGTTTTTCAAGACGTATAATAATAATGGCTGGGGCTGGAGAGATGGCTCAGTGGTTAAGGCACTTGCCTCCAGTGCCTAAGGCCCTGGGTTCAATTCCCCAGGACCCACATAAGCCAGACCCACAAGGTGGTGTGGCCCTGGTGTGCTCGTTCTCTCTCTCTCTCTCTCTCTCTCTCTCTCTCTCTCTCTCTCTCTCTCTCTCACTCTTTCTCTGTATCTCTCTGCTTGAAAACGAATAAATATTTTTAAAAAAGTACAACCTTTAAAAAAAAATAATGGCTGGAGAGATGGCTTAGTAGTTAAGGCATTTGCCTGGAAAGTAGAAGTACCAGAGTTCGATTTCCCAGTACCCACGTAAAGCCTGCTGCACAAGGTGACACATGTGTTTGGAGTTCATTTGCAGTGGCTGGAGGCCCTGGTATGCCCATTCTCTCTATCTGCCTCTTTCTCTCACTCTCAAATAAATAAATAAATAAATTTAATAAATAAAACTAGAACAAATAATTTGGTATGATTCTTGAATGTTTTAGTTGACTAGGCACCTTACTGGAACACTTTATTTAAAAAGTATAAACTCAAGGGCTAGAGAGATGGCTCAGCGGTTAAGACACTTGCCTCCAGTGCCTAAGGCCCCAGACCCACAAGGTGGTGGCCCTGGTATGCTCTCTCTCTCTCTCTCTCTCTCTCTCTCTGCTTGACAATGAATAAATAAAACTATTTAAATTTTAAAAAGTATAAACTCAGGGTGGAGAGATGGCTCAGCAGTTAAAGACACTTGCTTGGAAAGCCTGATGGTCTGGGTTTGATTCCACATAAAGCCAGATGCTCAATCTGGAGCATTTGTCTGGAATTTGTTTGCAGTGGCAAGAGGTCCTGGCATGCTTATATATTTTTTTCTCTCATTGCAAATAAATATTTTTTCTTAAAGCATAAACTCTTCTGTCTTCTAGGTATTACAGTACAAAGTAGGTATCAGTTATTTTGGAAACGATAATTTTTCAGAGATACTATAATATCTGCTATACCAGGAGAGCAGTGTTGTGGTAAGCCTTTTGAAAACTTAGGAGCCAAAGATTGCTGTATCATCACAGAATACTTGTTAATTTTCAGAGGTAGTTAAATAAATGAAGAGTAACTGTGAATGGTGTATGTGTGCACACACATGTGTTTGTATGTCTCTGTGTGTGCATGCATGTGTGTTTCCCATCCCAAATGAAAGCATTGAAGAGGGCTAGGTACCATGTGGTATCATAGAGTCAGGATCTGGGTTCCTCTTTTTTCCATTAACTTGCCCTTTGATTCTGGGAAAGTCATTTAACCTCTTGTCAGTTAAACAAGGATGCTTGATTAGGTGAACCTAAGAGGCTTTATAAATTGTTTTCTCTCCCCTACACTCTCTGTTTCTCCCCGTCCCTCTCTCCCTCCACCCCTCTCTCCTTTTTTCTTTATTTTAAAAATATTTTTATTTATTTACTTGAGACAGAGAGAGGGAGAGAGTGAGTATGGGGTGCACCAGGTGCTCTTGCTGCTGCACTCAAACACATGCACTGCTTCATGCATATGGCTTTACATGGGTAATGGGGACTCGAACTCAGGCTAGCAGGCTTTGCAAACAAGGGCCTTTAACTGCTGAGCCTTTTCCCCAGACCCCTTTACTAAGTGTCTTTAAACTCACTTTATAGCCCAAGCTGTCCTCAAACTCATGATCTTCTTCCTGCTTCAGCTAGCCATCCAAGTGCTGGGATTACAAACATTCACTATCACCTCTGGCTGGTGTTTTTTTTTTTTTTTTAATCTAGTACTTTACTTTTAGTTCCATGGGTGGTGTGCATAAAATCTTATAACCAGGTACCATGTTCACAATGGTCAAAAGCTTGACGTAAAGATTAACAATCTCCCAGTTTCTTTTTGGGACAGCTTTTGACACTATGGTGAACCTTTCCCCTAGGTTCATGCCCCTTAAGCAGTTCATTATGGCTTTAGCTCCATCTTTCTCCTTTGTCTCTCCCCCATCCAAATTGTTGAGAGAGAGGAGAAAGAGGTGAAGATGTGGTTTGGAGCCAAGAGTTAGAGAGTTGGGAGAAGGGGCAAGCAAAGTTAAGGTTGGAGTGTTGAAGTAAGGTGTATTATACTAGTAAGTTAGTTCTAAATTGTGGCATGCCAGCTTGAAACGAAGCACTTCTGTTTTCCTTTGCAGTCACACTGCTGGAAAGTCTAGCTTGAAAAACCTTAGGAAGTGATTAGTTGTCCATCTGATTCATGTGTTGATGGTATTTATTTATGGGCTCTGTGACTGGAGCCTTAGTACAGTGTCAAGAACATAGACATTCATTCACTGTTGGATGGATGAGAGTCAGTGAGATAAATAGTCCTAGAGACCATTGTCTAAATCCTTTAGCTCTGGGAGTGGGAGTCCAGGTGTAGATCAGGTCTCTGTGCCAAGATGCCCCAGTGATGTAAATCATCTAAATGTGAAGAAGGAAGACATCTGATTCATGTAGCAGCTCATTGTTTTGATACAGTTTACCTAAGCGGAAACAAGCAGGGCTGTAGAAAAGACCAATAGCAGTAGTAGGAAAGACTATAGAACTGTTAGGTTAAAAGCAATTTAAATGGTCTGGGAAGATGGCTCAGCAGTTAACAACACTTGCTTCCAAAACCGAGCACCCAAGTAGAAATGGATGCAAAGTAGTGCATGCATAGCATGTGTGTGCCCATTCACATGCAAACAAATAAAGACTTAAAAAAAAGCAACTTAAATGGTATAGTAGTGCTAGCTAGGGACATAACTCAGTGATACATGTGTAAAACCCTGGGTTCTATCTCCAGCACCACAAGAGCACCACAAGAGAGGGAGATGGAGATGGGGAGGAGGGAAGGGAGGGAAAGAAGGTAGAAGGGAAGGTGGAAGGAAGGGAATGAAAAAGGGGAGGGAAACAGGGGCAGTATCTCCCTGGTGTGGATGGTGGGAGTCCAGTAGTGCTGGATTCTGCAGAAGAGAGACAAGGACTCTTTGGTGAAGGAAGTCCTGCCAACTCTAGATTTCTTCCATATATTTCCAAAGGTGACAGGTTCTTGGAGCTGTTTGTTTTGGAGTGAATCTTCTGCATTTCCCTTCTGCCCACTGTAGCCTGTCTCTTTGTACTGCCAGAATTCTGCTAGCTGCATGAAGCAGGGCTATGGCAAGTGGCCAACTGTGATAAAAACCAATTTTTTATTTTGAAGCAGAATACAGATGTACAAATTCTTTAAAGACAGATTGAATGTTGGGCAGATAATAAAGCCTAATGAGAATATTGAAGGTTTCTTATTTGCTTTTGACAGAATTCCTCCCCCCCTCCTCTTTTTTTTTTAAACAGATACCAGTTTATGTCTGTCTTCATCTGTCAGGTTTCTTGCCCCTCTTGCACTGATCTGTGAGTGCTGGTGACAGAAACTACAAATGAAAAAATGGTTTTGTTGGTCAGAAAATGGTGGTGGTAGTTTTGATTTGTTTGATTTTGAAAATATTGGTATATGTTCACATGCCTGATGTTGTATAAATGTTAGTGTTTTGGTTCTATTCCTTTATTCTTTTAACACCAAAGAAAATGAAATCTTAAATCATTTTTTCAATGTTTTTTGTTTCAAATTTGACCTGAGTTATCAATACAAAATTTGTCTCAGCATAGTTGGGCCAGTAAAACAAACTTGAATGCAATACCTTTCAGATTTTTGGAATATTAATTTATTTAATAGAGAGCTGACCTCCAGTCAGCACTTTTCTTAATTTTAATGTCTTACTCTACATCAATCTTTGTTTCAGAGTGAATTTGAGTTCTTAGCATGGCCAAATACTACAAAGTTGGGTGAGCTTTAGACATATAAATGCTTTCTTTTTAATGACTGCTAGAGCTTTTAGCAGTAGAAGTGAGAGGGTGGTGGTGGTAAAAGGGAACTCTTAATAGATTTCTTGCCCAAGATGAGTATTGTGGTAAGATTAAGAGTAGAGAGAAACTGAGGCCTTAAGTGATGGATGGAAAGTCATATCACTTCCAGCATTGGAATCACAGCAGTAGAGAGACCGACAGCAGAGACTGCTGGGAACCCCCTTCTCCCCCTTTTCCAAAGGAGCCTTCTTGGAAAGGCCATTCTGTTACCACAGGGCCCTTTTCTTTATGGGCTGAGGGTGTCCTTCATAAGGAGATGACATTAATTCAGTCAAGTATACAAGGGGAAAGGTCTTTAATTTTTAAATTAATGAAATATGTCCATAAAACGGGAAAAATAGTGCATGTTCTTTAGCTTGAGAAATTTAAAAATTTTAACTGCTGCCTCTAAGTGCCCTTCCTCAGTTCCATTTCCCTCTCTCCATTCTCTCTCCCCAAAGTAACAGTCTCTTGAATTTGTGTATCATTCATGCTTACCCTTTTGCTGTATATGTATCTGTAAATCTTAAATTTTTTTCTTTTTAAAATTTTATTTGTGTGAGAATGAATACCAGACACTTGTGCTACTCTGCATCTGGATAATATGGGTGGCTTGGGAATTCAGCTGCTTTGTGCATTTGGCTTTATGTGGGTACTGGGGAACTGAACCAGGATCCTTAGACTTTGCAGGCAAACACCTTAACCACTAAGCCATTTGTCAAATGTAAAGGCCCTCCTGAGCCTTTAAAAAACTTTAAAAAAAACTTTTTTTTGACAATTTTTATTCATGAACATAAATGTAATTTGATAATAATCCTTTTTTTTGTTCCCTTCCCCATGTCCTGTAACCCCTTCTTTCCCACTAGTTCCTCTTCTGCTTCAATGTCTTATTTCCTTTTCTGCCCTCCTCATCATCCATGATGATATGTTGATGGGCCCAATATTATGCAGATAATGACAGTCCCTGTCTGTGAGGACATAAATGTGATGGACATTTACTGTCCAGAAGGCAGTTTTTCAAAGCACTCCTCCCTATCCTCTGGCTCTTATATTCTACCCACCCTGTCTTCTGCAATGTTCCCTGAACCTTGGAGGTGTGATGGTCTCATTTAGTGCTGAGAACTCAGCAGTCACTTATTCTCAGCTTCTCTAACCAAACGTGTGACATCTTTAGACAATCTATGGGCATAAACATAAATATTTAGAGGGCAACTTGATGGATACAGCAGATCCATTTAGTCAAATAACAGTAGTAGCTTCCTTGCTAGGATCTATGACCTTCCCAGCCACAGGCTATGGATTAGATTTTCAGTATCAGCTGTGAATTCCCTCCCATAGAGCAGGCCTCTGATCCAGTCACAGAGCAGTTGATTACTCTCATGACAGTCATGCCATTATTGCACCAGTGGGCGGGCACATTTTGCCTGGCTGCTTAGTTGTATAACTCACAGGGTCCACTGCTGGTTAAGACCTTTGATGACTTTTCTCCATCAGCAACCTGCATAGCACTTTCTGATACTATGACTAGCCAATAGGGAGAAGGTTTCTACCTAGGTTCATCTTGAATTCTCAGTGTCCTGCAACCAAAGCAGGTGTCTTCAGCAATAGGGTCTTCCCTTTTCGTTCTGTTGGGCAACCAAGAACACTCATAATGGACAGTATTGTTTTGGGGGCCTCAGTGCTCTCCCTTACCAAGTCACTGGGGAGTTCTTTCACACCTGGCATGGGATTTTCCTGGTATCCATAAACCTTACATAGTCTTACAAGCATGCTTTTAAAACTTTATTTAGAAATAAAAACAACCTTCTATAGATTGCATTACACTCTATGTGTATCCTTCTGCAATTCTTTTTGCTTAATACTTTAAAAATATTTGATGCATGTGGTTCTAATTCATTCCTGTTTAAGTACTTTGTGGCATTTCTATCTCTATTCCATATATTTAATTCTTTCCCATTGACTGAATGTCTTTTTCATTGAATTATTTCGAGGGACAAGAAAGAAGAGTCTACGGTGTCATTTTTAGAGTTAGAGTAGGAATGAATGTTGCTTTGACTTTCACAGAAGCTCATTTCCCTTTTGGTGTGCAGTGCCCTCATTGATCACATTCCTGGGGAAACCCTTTGTACTTCCCCCTGAGAAGGCAGAGAAGGGTGCTATTTTATTCCAGTGTTCTGCATTCTGCTGTGGCACAGCCAGCTCAGGAGGGATTGAGCTGCTGCTACAGAAGCTTTGGTTACTCTGCTGAAATCTTCAGATTTTTTTCAAGTGCAGACAAACTGTCGATGGAAACTTGTTGGCAGTAAGTCATAGTCGCTGTGTGTTGGAATTTTCTGCAATTTGTAGACCATGCTTTATTTTGTAAGAGGATCACAGTGCCTTTTATGGTAAAAAGACTTCTTAAATTGTGGCATGGTTTTATAGGAGCAAGCCAAAGAAAAATGAGGGCTAGAATTGCAGAGAGAGAGAAAGAGAGAGAGAGAGAGAGAGAGAGAGAGAGAGAGAGAGAGAGAGAGAGAGAGCGAGAGAGACTTCTTTTTGAGACAAATTATTGATGTGAGATAAACATTTGTTTTAATAACAAACCATATGTACCAGTCCATGGATATTCTTACATTGTAATTGTTTTAAGAAGCAATCTCTGATAAAATTTTGTCTGTACAATTTCATGCTTTTATCTTTCATTTGTGACTAATGGTTGGGGCATTTTTTACAGACTACATAGTGCAGAGCTTCATTCAGGTCATCCCTCTAAATGATTTGCTATATAGTGCATTAACCAGAAGTGCTGAGACAGCAAGGGAAACACTAATAAGCGGGATGCTTTCCAGGGACAGTAGCTAAGGCAAGGCAGGACCAGCCAAACTTGAGAAGAAATTGCTGCTTGGGCACTCAAGATGCTCTTAACGATGAACCTCTCATTCTAATTAAGCTAATTGGGATCTGGGCATTTTGAATCACCAGATTGTCTGTTAAAAAGATTTTAAGTATATTAGAATTAGGGGTCATGCAAGTACAGCCTTTTGGTGAAAACTTATTTAGAACGAAAAGTTATCTTTCCTTTTTACAAAGTGATAGATTCCAGAGCCTCAGGACTGATTGAACTCAACTGCTGTTTGTTTCTTCCATGGCTATGAGGGAATGGGTGCTAAATGGACTTCCAGGAAACTTTAGCTTTAAAATTTTTTATTTGGTGTATATGTGTACATGCTTGCATGCACATGTGTGTCACAGAACACATGTGGAGATCGAAGGACAACTTTTGGGTCATTTCTCAATTTCTGTCTCATTTTGAGGCAGGATTTCTCATTGTTCACTACTCCTTTCATTGGGGAAACCTTGGCTTATGGTTCTCTTGCTGCTACCATTTTAAAGAAAACATTTTTTAAAATCTAGGCATGGTGCCGCATGTCTTTAATCCCAGCACTTGGGAGGCAGAGGTAGGAGGATCCATATGAGTTGAAGGCCAGCCTGGAACTACAGAGTGAGTTCCAGGTCAGCATGGGCTAAAGTAAGATGCTACAGTTATTTTTTTTTAAAACTTATTGATTTTTACCTCTTGAATGCTGGGATTACAAGGGTGAGCCACAATTCTCAGTTTATGTGGTGTTCAGGTTGAACCCAGGGCTTCATGCACGCTAGACAAGTACCCTTCCAATTGAGTTCCAACTGAGCTATATCCTTAGCTCCCTCCCTCCTTTAAAGGAGATTATATGGAAAGAAAATAACTGAGAAAATGAGTTTTTTTAAAAAGTATTTGTGTGTGTGTGTATGTATGTATGTATGGGCATGCCACGGTCTTGAAGCTGTAGACACATGTGACACTTTGTGTCTGGCTTTATGTGGGTGCTGGGAGATTGAATTGGGGCCAGCAGGTTTTTCAAACAAGTGTCTTTAACCACTGAGACATCTCCATAGCCCCAAAGTTTTGTTTATGCATTGCCGCTACTCAGTTAATCGAGGTTTTTTTTCTTATTTCTATGTGTAGTATAGGTGTGGAGAGAGAAAGTGCTTGTATGTGAAAGGGCTTCTCTTATTTTTATTGTTGAGTTTTAGCAATCTCCAGTCTTGTTCCAGAAAGTTTTGTGACTTAGGCAAATGAATTAGACTTGTTTTTTTTTTAAGTGTACCAAGAATCCTCAGTTCTGTCAGTAAACCTGGCTAGCCTGAAACATCTGCTGCTGTCAGAGTCCCATCATTAAAAATCTTTATCTCCTCATTATTAGAGTTCTCAGTTATTTTTTTTTTAATTTTCTGAAGCACAGAGATGGACAAGCACATTTTCCCTTCTTTAAAGTGCTTCTAAAACTATCTGATTATTTCAGAGTCCCAATTTTTATACCTGTCTGAGTTCACCACATAGTACTCACGATTTAATACTTTATTCCAGGTTTCTTTTAATCATTCTGTATTTATTCTAGGTTAAACAATCCAAGTTTTTTCAAAAGTGCCCTCATGAGATCTTTTCAGACCCTTTGGCATGATGTGCTGAAGTACTGGTGCTAACCCGCTCAGGAGGGCCTTTACCTTTGACATTGACCTTACTTCTTTCTGTTCTTTTAGGTCTTTCACTACCATCCCTACAGTGGTTGGCAAGATATCGCTTCCACCTCACTCTCCATGTTCCATGCCAGTGACATCTTAGCTGCTAGAGTGTGGAGCTGGCCTGTGGGAGTCAAGTAAGTGCCTTCTTTACTATTTGGCATGGTTTTTGCTTACTCTGCAAAGCCATGTAGAGAAACTTCCTAAGATTAGTTTTTCAAAAGGCACTTGCTCGATCCCCATGGGCCAGCTCTTGGCTCCAGCCTGCTGTTGCACACCTGGTAGCTAACATGGGCTGACTTGAGTGAGATGACCTAGACTGGAACATGTTTGTTAGGGCAGACCTGGAGGGATGTTAGATTTGATCTTGGCCTGAGCATTCGCACTGGTGAACAACTCCTGTCCCATCCAAAATAAATCAGAACTGTTGGGTTCAATAAGTTATTCTGGCAGCCTGGAAATTTAAGTTGATAGATGACCAAGGGTGTGTTAGTCTAAACTAGCTGGATTGCGTGGAAACAAAATAGCTTCCAAGGTCAATGACCTTGGCATCTATCTTAATTACTTGCTTAACATATGGAAGAAATTGTGGTTGATATTAAGCAGGCTTGTGTTTCTCTGTTTATTGCTAAAGTTGCTAAAACCTGGTATTTTACTTTTGCAGGTCATCTTGTAAAATTTGCCTATATAAATTAACACATCCCCTGTTATGTCATAACAACCATGTAAGGGATAGTGTTTTCCTGCTCTGTCTTAGGTATTGGTGATGTGACCTGTTCACGCAGGGGAAACTTGAACATTCACAGGTATGTGAAAATCATGACTGTGAGCATTTTTTTTCTGCAAACAAGAAGGTTTATTTAAGTATGAACTTGTGATGTAGTTTTATGAAATCTATCTTTTTAGTTGCTTTTCTGACCCGCTTATTTTTTATAGGACAGAGATTGGTAGACAAAAGCCTGTACTGCTGCTTGTTTTTTTTTTTAAATATATTTTATTTATTTATGAGAGAAAGAGAGAGAGAGAGAGAGAGAGAGAGAGAGAGAGAGAGAGAGAGAGAGAGAGAAAATGAGAATGGGCACAGCACGAACTCCAGACACATACGCCCTCTATATGGGCACTGGGGAATCGAACTTGGGTCCTTCTGCATTGCAGACAAATGCCTTAACCGCTAAGCCATCTCTTTAGCCCTGCTGCTTGTTTTTATAAAGTTTTATTTAAGCAAAAATCCATTCATTTACATGTTGTCTGTAGCTTCCCTTGCACTACAGTAGAATTGAATTGTTGAAACAAAGACCATATGATCCATAAAGCTTGAAATATCAGCCTCTTTAATAAAAAGTTTGTCAACTCCTCCTGTAGAAGAACCAGACTTCAAATTGTATTTAGATGCAAACCTGCTAGAACCACAGATGCTTTCAAAGAAGCTTCTAGAGTGAAAATCAAGAAACCTAGACCTATGCCAAAATGCTGCTGACCAGCAAGTAAATATTTCCAACATATGTACTGGTATGATTACTAACACAAGGGTTATGAAATAGAAAGCTAGAATGGCAGTCCAGCTTTCTATTTTCTTTCATTCCTTATTCATTCGCCCTCCCTCCCTCCCTCCTCTGTCTCTCTCCCCTTCTGTGTGTGTGTGTTAAGTCAGTAGCAGGATGTTACTAGATTCTCTAAAGGGTTTATAGCACAAATAGGGATGAAAGATTTAATTAGGATAATGACACAGCCAAGAAGTGATCATGGAAGGGCCTCTTGATCCATGGAAGAATTATAGTTAACATTGACTTGAAATCATGTGTATTGAGGACTAGAAATGTTGCAGACTCACAGAGCAGCTTAGTGTAGAACTGAGCTGGAGGTTAGGCCTTTTGCCTTCTCGAAGTCCCAAGGTTCCTTTTACTAGATCTCACATCATATCAGTGGCTCTTTTTTCTCCACTGGCTGGAAATAGTCTTTTTTTTTTTTTTTTCCTTTCACCTTCCTGAAGTGTACACAAAGACTTAATGATTTAAACCACAAATATAGGACTTTTTGGAGTGTTAATCTTATTTGGAATTTTGATTTATTATTTGAAGATTACGAGAGGATTGCTTCTTAATGAATTATTAAATGCTTGTCGTGTATAAGTTTGAAAGGCTAGAGAGGCAGAATAAAAATAGAATAAAAACAGAAATCTGAGGCTCGTGCATAAGATATAAAACCCTTTATTTATCTATGTATTTAAGCCATAGACAAAAAGAGTGTATGCATGTGTGTGTGTGTCATGTCTAACAGTTTTTTAAGTGCATCAGGGTTGCATGCTAAAAGTTTAGCAGTACATTCAATCTGCAGATTATGTGTTAAGTGGACATTTAAAAATAAATTTTGTTTTAGAATGTTTTGCAGATATATCATGAAGATATTTCATAATTCCCTGTATCCTCCTTCCTCCCTTTTTCCTTGTTTTTAATATTTTACTATGGCATTTTTGCAATTAATGAACCAATCTTGATTTCTCACTGTTTTAACTAAAGATCATACTTTATTTAGGTTTCCTGAGCGTGTGTGTGTGTGTGTGTGTGTGTGTGTGTGTGTGTGTGTGTGTGTGTGTGTCTTTTTCTGTTTAGGATTAAAAAAAATTTATTTATTTGTAAGTAGAGAGAGAGAGAGAGAGAATATGAATGAGTGAGATTGGGCACACCAGGGCCTCTAGCCACTGCAAATGAACTCCAGATGCATGTGCCATTTTTTGCATTTGGCTTTATCTGGGTACTAGGGAATTGAACCCAGGTCATTAGGCTTTGAATTCAAACCTTTTAGCTTCTGAGCCTAGGATTTTTTTTTTTTTAATGCTGGGGATTGATAAGTGATGTTTAAACTAACATACATTGAGGTAGAAGTCATTTATACAATCACCTGCAAATTAGATTAGTTCTGGAGTCACTTCATTTTTCTAAGAGGCTCCTGAAGAGTATAGGCCCAATTGCCACAATATTCTTACTTGTAGCATTTAATTTTCCTCTAAGATGTTGAAGAAGTTGTTACTTTATCTTATCAATAACAACAACTCTTCACTTGTTTCTAAATTTTAACAACATCAATTCCAAAAAAATAAAAAAAAAAGACAAATTTGGTTACTTGTTATTAAGTGTCAATTGCCAAATTGCTGCTAAAGTAAATTGCTTCCTTTGGGAGCCATGCTATCAGCTACTCTTCTTCAGTGTGCTTTTCCTCCTGAAGACTGTTTTGAAGTTGGCATTTTCTAATCCTTAATTATTCACATCTCACTATAAAGAACTCACAATATGTTTCCCTTAGTGTTCTTTGTTTACTTACTGAAGTTGAACACATCCAGGTCCTGTGACATGGCATTTCTACACACCAGGATTGTGTGTACAT
Source organism: Zapus hudsonius (assembly GCA_004024765.1). Taxonomy (NCBI): domain Eukaryota; kingdom Metazoa; phylum Chordata; class Mammalia; order Rodentia; family Dipodidae; genus Zapus; species Zapus hudsonius. Next base: position 34,358 of record PVHP010007818.1, read on the forward strand.
AGCCACCAAAACAGACCAAACAGGCAGAAATGTCTATGCCAGATAAAGAGTCCAAATTGAAATTTTCCAAATGCCTATCAGAAGTTGAATGGGGAAATAATTGGTGACATCATTGAAGAAATATTAGATAATGGTTAGTCAGTAAACTAAGGCTACCTGTAAAAAAGTTTGAGTCATATAAATACTATGTATGTTGAGCAAAGAAAGCCACTCACCAATAGTACATCCTCTGTGGTCTCGGTTACATGGGTTTCACCAGTAGGTACACTTTCTATGGTATCAGAGTTAGGAGACTGATTATCTGTGAGCATTTGGGGAAGGGGTTGTATGAAGATGAAGGGGCTTCTGGGATGTGAATAAAGATCTGTTTCTGGGCTGGCACAGCAGTTAAGGCACTTGCCTGCAAAGCCTGTTGACCCTGGTTCCATTCCCAAGTACCCACGTAAAGCCAGATGCACAAAGTGGCGCATGCATCTGGAGTTTGTTTGTAGTGGTGGAAGGCCCTTTCTCTCTTTCTTCTTGCAAATAATCAATCTGTTTCTATCAGGCATGTCCAGCCACAGGTCATAGGCTGTTAATACAGCCCAACACAAAGTCATAAGCTTACTTAAAACATTATGAGGTTCTTTTTTGTTTGTTTTTGAGGTAGGCTCTCTCTCTAGCCCAGACTGACCTGGAATTCACTATGTAGTCTCAGCGTGGCCTCAAACTCATGGCCTTCCTCCTACCTTTGCCTCCTGAGAGCTGGGATTTGGTGTGTGCCAAATCAACTCAACTGCCTGGTTCTGGAGCATAACAAAGTTGTCTCAAAGTAAAAATAAAAAAAAAATCAGACAGACTTGGTAGGTATTGATTACACAGGTGTGTTTACCTTGTGAAAAATAATGAAGAGATGGCTCAGTGGATAAAGGCCCTTGCTTTTAGGGCCTGATGATCTGGGTTTGATTTCCCAGTGCCTATGTAAGCCAGATGCGTAAAGTGGCACATGCATTTGGAGTTCATTTGCAATGGCTAGAGGCCCTGGCACATCCATACTGTTTCTCTCTCCCTTCCTCTCTCTCTGCTTATGAATTAATAAATAAATAATAATGAAGCCCATGTACATGCTATTCTTCATAGTAAAAAATACCAAAAAATCCTTAAAATATTAGCAACTTATGGACTGGAGAGATGGCTCAGCAGTTAAGGCATTTGCCTCCAGTGCCTAAGGACCTGGGTTCAATTCCCCAGTACCCACATATGCCAGACCCACAAGGCGGTGGCACTGGTGCTCTCTCTCTCTCTCTCTGTATCTCTGCTTGAAAATGAATAAATAAAATATTTTAAAAAATATTAGCAACTTATTAGCCACCAAGGGATATATGTAGAACACATTGAATGAATTAACTTTTTAGCTTAGAATAAATGAGTCCAGAGTTATAGAAGTGTTAGGGATGCTACTGTTACTAAAGTTGTTACAGTCCTACTAGTATTGCCAGATGTATAACAGAGGTGGTGGTAAATGTTTTGGGGTGGTAAGGTTTTGGGAATGCTTCAGGGGAGGACATCTTTCTTCTTGGTATGTATTAAGGAGAATCAACAATACTTTTCCATGCTACAGTACAGGCTGATAAGCCAAATAGCTGTGACGTGGGCATCTCAGTGTGTTCATGTGTGGTGGGTGCTCTCCTTCCCACTGATGGTCTTAGCTAGATCAGCCAGTGAGCTTAATTCAATCCTGCCTCTCAGCATACCATATACATTCTTTTGTCTTTCAACGCATCATTCTGCAGCTAACCAGGACGTTGAATCCTCCTCCCAAATGGAGCTCTATGGTGACTTTTCTTTCTTTCTTTCTTTCTTTCTTTTTTTTTTTTTTTTTGGTTTTTCAAGATAGGGTCTTGCTCTAGTCCAGGCTGACCTGGAATTCATTATGTAGTCTCAGGGTGGCCTTGAATTTATGGCAATCCTCCTACCTCTGCCTCCCGAGTGCTGGGATTAAAGTCATGTGCCACCACGCCCGGCTAGTGACTCTTCTTATTGATAACTTTTGGTTTTTCTGCTTATTTGATTTAAATTACTTTTGGCTTTTCCCTTTTCCTTTATGTCATCCTTTCAAAATGTGATAAAATACATATTAAATGAAATTTACCAAGTTAACGATTTTTTAAGTGTGTAGTTCAGTATCTCACACCTTTGTTGACTAAATCCTAGTTGGAGCCAGCCTTTATCATCTCGTTTGTCTTGCCTTTTTAAAAATATTTTATTTAGGGCTGAAGAGATGGCTTAGCGGTTAAGGCATCTGTCTGCAATGCAGAAGGACCCAAGTTCAATTCCCCAGAGCCCATATAAAGCCAGATGCACAAGAGGGCGTATGTGTCTGGAGTTCATGCTGTGCCCATTCTCTCTCTCTCTCTCTCTCTCTCTCTCTCTCTCTCTCTCATAAAAGCAAAAAAAATATTTTATTTATTAGAGAGAGAGAGAGAGAGAGGGAGAGAGGGAGACAGAGAGAGAGAACGGGTGCACCAGGGCCTCCATCCACTGCAAATGAACTCCAGATACATGCACCCTCTTGTGCATCTGTCTTTATATGGGCACTGGGGAATCGAACTCTGGTCCTTCTGCATTGCAGGCAAATGCCTTAACCGCTAAGCCATCTCTTCAGCCCTTGTCTTGCCTTTCGTGTTCCCATTATCAGCACCCTCACCCTGTTTAGATTTTTATGTGTCTGGACTTGTGCCTACATAGGTTTGCACCTTTAGTGTTTCCTCTACAGTCTGTTCTGTTATCTTCCCGCCAGGTTGCCTTTCTAAAACTTCATTGGCGACCTTTGTGATAGGTCAGTTGTCTAGCATGTGCAGACCAGGTGTGATTTCTATCACCTAGAACCTTCTAGACTGACTGACAGGTAAGCCCCAGTTATCTTCCTATCTGTGCCTCCCTTGGCACTGGGGTTACAGGCATACATAGCTATGCCCAGTTTTGTTATATGGGTGCTGGGCATTGAACTTAGATTCTCATGCTTGCATAGCAAGCGTGCTGCCCACTGTTCTGTCTCCCCTGCCTCATTATTATATATTTTTTGAGATGGGGTTTCACTAAGCTACCCAGGGTGGCCTCAAACTCCTGGATTCAAGCAAACCATTTGCCTCAGTCTCTTTAGGAGCTGGAACTACAGGTTCATGTTATCATGTCAGGCTAGAGTTAGATATTACTGCTTTGTAACTTGGTGACCATTGCCATGTGCTGATCAAACAGAGCAGCTTTTATATCCAGAGAACAGCTAATTTTCAGTGTCTCACCACTGGCACTTTGGCGCAAGTTATCAAAATATTTCACTTAGATTATACTAATAGCTTCCAAATTAGTCTCCCTACCTTTGTCCCTTTCTCCTGATGGTCAGAACTCAGAGTGTTGATGTCAGGCAAAATGTCTCTTCCAGTATCTTCTGATCTCTTAGGGTAGAAGTCAAATGGCCAAGAGGTAGTGAGGATAGACCGGATCCCCAGAGGGGAAGGCCTCTGATTTTTAGCTTTTGCTTCATTGCCTGGGACAATTCCTCCCACACAGTTCTAGAATATATGACAATCTGCTCTCTAGCCATTATCAGCTTCAGCACACCACTGCTGAACATTTGGTTCCCCGTCTGACTCCAATCTGCTGCCGTTCTCCCTCTGGCCCTCTGTTCTTGAGATATTGACCACCATGCTATTCCTCAGGCATGTTAGACACACAGCTGCCTCACGGGTCTTTGCATGTGCAGTCTTCCCTGAGTAGAATGCTGGACTCTGAGCACATACAGCTTTCCTTGTTTCTTATGTCCATCAAGACTCTGCTCAAATATTATATTCTCAGCAAGGTCTTTTGTGATATTCCTATTTATAACTTCTATTGGTTGTTGTAAACTACAGTGTTTTTGTGCCTGTATGATGACTTGCTCTAGGGTTATGACTGCTTCAGTACTCCATCTAGGGAGTGTTGCTGGTGGCAGAGACAACTTGCTGTCTGCCTAGGCTATAATTGTACCTTATTTCCCTCTTCCTCCCTTCCTCTATCTCCTCCTTTTCCTCCCCCCCACCTTTTTTTTTTTTTTTTTTTGGGCTGGGATTCAAACCCAGGCCTTTGCACATGATACCCAAGTTCTTCACCCCTGAACTACACTTTAAATTTCTATTGGCTTAAGCTTCTCGTGAGGAATTCAACAGTAATTATGCTTAAGTGTATATTTCCTAGTAAAAAAAACTGAGAAAGTAGAATCTGTATGTTTACTGAAGATCAAATGAGTTTAGGAGGAATTTCTTATTTATAAATAGTAAAATGGATGGACTAATCTAGCATATTGATTTATCATAACTAAAAAGTTTTATGTCTTCTCATGAACTACTTGCTGCCTTTTCTCCCTGTCTTTAGTTTCTGCCTTTTTTTTTTCTATTTCTATTAAAAAATTTGGGCTGTAGAGATGTCTTAGAGGTTAAAGCACTTGCTGCATTTGTCTGCAAAGCCTAATGACCCTGGTTCAGTTCCCTAGTACCCATGTAAAGCCTGATGCACAAAGTGGCACGTGTGTCTGGAGTTCGTTTACAGTGGCTAGAGGCCCTGGTGTACCCATTCTCACTCATTCCCTCTTTCACTCTCTTTGCTAAATAAGTAAAAACATTTTTTTAAAAAAGAAAATCCAAACCTTCATTGCCTTGGCCTAGGCTGAGGTAATATTACAGTGAGGTAGCAAGACTGAGTCTACTTATTGCCAGAATTCATTCACAACCCCACCCAGATCTTTCTCTGTCTTTCTCATCCTGGCCATTGGACCTCATGCTAGGCAAGGGCTCTACCACTGAGCTGCAAACCCAGCTCCATTCTGTTTCTAGAAGAGCTATGTAACTTTCTTGAATAACATCTTAAGTAAAATTTGCTTTATTTCTTTCTTGAAAATTGTTGGACACTAAAGACTGTTTTCTTTATCAAAACTTAATTTGCTATGTTCTGTTACTTTTTTCTCTAGACAATGTTTATCAAGGGGGCGGGGCAAATGGTGAGGGTCCACTGACAGCTGCAGCTCCTCCTCTTCCCTTTTTTCTTTCATCCTCCTTTCTCTCTCTCTCTTTTTGGAAGCTAAGTTTTTTTTAGAGAGAGAGAATGAGAGAGAGAGAGAGAGAAAGAGAGAGAGAGAGAGAGAGAGAGAGAGAGAGAGAGAGAGAGAGAGAGAGAGAGCGCGAGAGCGCGCACCAGGGCCACCACCTTGTGGGTCTGGTTTATGTGGGTCCTGGGGAATTGAACCGGGGGCCTTAGGCACTGGAGGCAAGTGCCTTAACCGCTGAGCTATCTCTCCAGCCCTGGAAGCTAAATTTTTAAAAGTTTCCAGACACATTTTCTCAGAGAAAGCAAAGATAAATTTAGTCTTCTGTTCATGTATATAATGCTATGTTTTTTTTTTTTTTTTAGATAGAAAGCTCATCCTCCTGTCTATAGATTTGGTAACTAAGGATATTAAGAAATAAACGTGTGATTCTTTCATGTAGGTGTGTGGATATACAGATTGAGCACCCCAGTCCAAAATCCCAAAATCCTAAATGCTCCTAACTGTGAACATTTTTCAGCACAAGTAGAAAATTCCGTATTCGACTTCAGATGATGGGTCGTAAAGTATAAGTGGATAATAATAAAATACTGTGTAAGACCTAGTTGCACTTGTGTTCTCTGGGTTCCTGTCCCTCTGTCAGCGCTAACTGGATGGCCTCCACGAGCTGTGACTCAGCTGTCACCTGGAAGGAGCTGAGTTTAGTGGGTACTGCTTGAGGCCCTCTGTGCAAGAGGATGCCACAAGATCTGGTGATGCTCATGATATCAGGGATGAAGAAACTCCCTCCTTCTGTGAGTCAGACACACTTTCCAAATGGGAAGGGACCATCCATGGAGCAGCTGGTATCATTTATGAAGACCCGAAAATAAGCTCTCCCTAGAGTTTCCCAGCGGTTACACCCATGGTACAGTTCCCATACCCTGCTGCCACCACAGTGTGGGTCCACACATCCAGAAGGACAAGTAATCCACCTTTTATGGTGGCAGGACTATTCCCTCTATTCAGAGCCTATAAAGAGTCCCCATCAACCTTATCCCCTTGAACACAGATGATTCTGAGCTCTGGAAACCGCCCACAGATTTCAAGAAACACCTGCAGAAACCTACTTCAAGAATCCCAGCTAAGTGCTGTCAACTGGGCTGTGTGGCTTCACCTTGTGTTGTCTGCACTCACTCCTAGATGGTCTGTCCTGTCCTTGATTTCTGTGTAGAACTCTGTATCTTGGACTGTGAAGGTATTTTTTATTTGGTTCTGTTTTTTAAAATCAAGTCTCTGTGCAAGTCTTTGTAATATATACTAAATGTATTCACTATAAAAATAAAATTATAAAATTACTTTGAGTTCTGAGTATATGGTACATGTGAAATTAATGAATTTTGTCTTTAGACATGAAGCTTATCCTTAAGATATCTCATTGTATGCATACAGATACTCAAAAAATTTGAAAAAAAATGCCAATATCTGAAACATTTTGGATCTCAAGCATTTCAGATAAGGAGTATTCAACCTGTGGAATACTTTGTGAAAATCCAAGTCCTTCTGGTACACATTTGTTTCCAATCTTTTTCTGTTATTGGCATTACTAGAGTGAATAACATTTGTTATTGCTCATGTATTAATGTTAGAAGTGTGAGGCTGTGATGTAGTTTAGTTGGTATAGAATGCTTGCCTCTGCAAGGATCTGGATTCCAGCTCCGGCACTACATAAAACCAGATGTGATGGTATGCACTTGTAATCCCAGCATTCATGAGGCAGAGGCAGGAGGAGAAGTTCAAGATCATCCTGTACATAGCCTGGGCTACTTGTGACCCTGTCTCAAAGACATTTTAGAATTTGTTCCTAAAAATAGAAGTTATAAGAGTTACTATCTGCTTATATTGTTGTTAACACTATTTGTTAATATCAAACTTTTGGATCTATGACCTACAACTGGTAAAAATATAATAAAGCAGTATAAATCAAATTTTTTTTCTTTTTTTTTCTTTTGGTTTTTCGAGGTAGGGTCTCGCTCTAGTCCAGGCTGACCTGGAATTCACTATGTAATCTCAGGGTGGCCTTGAACTCACGGCAATCCTCCTACCTCTGCCTCCCGAGTGCTGGGATTAAAGGCGTGCGCCACCACGCCCGGCCAAATTTTTTTTCTTATGAGTGAAATTGAGGGCTTTTAAATTACATTTTCTTTGCTGTAAACTAAAGCTCATACGACTTACCTCTTATGATGATGTTGAGCTATATTATATGTAGGAATTCTTTGTATATTAGGGAAATTGATCCTTTGTGATTTGAGTTGCAGGTTTTTTTTTTTTTTTTAACTTTTTTTTTTTAACCTTTTATGGCCCTTAAGTCTGAATTTATACATTCAACTCTTGGGTACATTTTAAGTACTGTATTGCATATGAAAATAGAGAACTCCCTGTTAATGTTGCTAAGTGAATTTGATGGTCTCAATCCCAACAATATCTAAAGACAACCATGTGGATGAATGTTAGGTTACATTCATTCCATCTCCTGATAGAGAATCTCATCTAAACATGTGGAGGAATATTCTCTTAATAGATCAAGTTTAAAAATGGACCTGTTGTCCTCGAGAGTTATATACTTCATTACTAGATTTGTTGTTGGAAAGGAAATGTCAGCTTTTCACAATTCATTGCGCACAGTTGGCATGCTTTTCTGTGCATTGAACAAATGAATCTCTGAGGGGATCATCTTGAAGGTTGGTTTATCTAGTTTCTTAAGAACTCTTCACTTTCAAGCTTTTATTTAAGAAGTATTAATTTCTGTATCTCCACATACTTTTCTGTAGCTATGAATTTATATTCCTCTTTTCTTCTCTTATCTAATTCCTCTAACACTTTCCTCTTCACTGAGTTCTAAGTTACCACATAGTATATATCCTGCCAGATTTCACCATAACTTTAATAATCATTTTAGCTATTTTTAATCTGCCTATTAACACAGACTCTTCAGGAACATGGTACATAGTTATATATTTTGTAGTTTTATAAATTTTGATCATATTATGTATGCTTTTCTGTATCTTTTCACAAGTCAATAGTAGAGCTCTCTCTAAGCCATTTTGTAGTAGCTATCTTCTAGGTATTAAGACAAAACAACCAACCAGAAGCAGCTCATGGGAAGAAAGGATTTACTTAAGCTTACAATCTCAAGGGGAAGTTTCATCATGTCAGGGAAAGCATAGCAGAGCAGAGACTGGGCATCACATCTTGTTACATCAGCTGGGAAGTAGCAGCAAGAGAGAACTAGTTCTGGACACCCAGTGGGCTGAACTAATAAACCTCAAGATCTGCCCCCAGCAACACACTCCCTCTAGCAAGGCTCCACCTCCCAAATTACCACCAGCTGGGAATCAAGCATGCAAAACGCATGAGGCCATGGTGGACACTTCACACCCAAGATAGCACACAATTAGTTTAGCTTGTCATTAATCCTGTGACTATATAATGTGATGTTATATGTGGGATTATTCCATAGTGTGGCTCTGTCTTTAACTGGTCTCACTGATTTATTTTGTTTGCCAATTTTACCTACGTGGAATTATTAGTTCCAAGGATATATACATATACATATTTAATAACTGCCAGACTGCCTTCCAAACCTACCATTGAGTCTGTCTAAGGACCCTTTCTGGTGCATGTAAGACCAGAAAATATAATTGTGTAGCCTTTTTATATTTATGAAATTTGCCATATCTTAAAAGAATCCTTTTTTTTTTCTTTTTTTGGTTTTTCGAGGTAGGTTCTTGCTCTAGTCCAGGCTGACCTGGAATTCACTATGTAGTCTCAGGCTGGCCTTGAACTCACAGTGATCCTCCCACCTCTGCCTCCTGAGTGCACCACCACGCCCAGCACCTTAAAAGAATCTTATTTGAAGAGTCCTGTTATAAAATTGACCATCTTTTGTGTTCAGAGAGGCTATGTTACTTTAGCACAAAATAAAGCAGTTATAATCAAGGCTCAGAGTGACATACTTGAAACTAATGTAATATTTTAATAAACTAGAAGGTAAATGAAATTGAGAAATTTTAATATATGACTTTGAAAATAGGGTTTGTAAATAGATTTTTATTTTTAAATTGGATATTTGCTTGGTTGCAAGAGGATTAATTATAAGAATCTCTTTATCTAGTAGTCTCTCAGCTTGAACAGATAAATATAGAGCACCAGTGTAGAGAGAGGGAACGCTGCAGAAAATGTGTGGGTAGCTGTTGTAGTTTTACACAGTAGATAACATCTAGAATAAAGAACAGATGAAAACACTCATTGAGGATTAGTGTTCCTGAAACATCATCAACTACAACATTCCCCAAGCCTAGCATTTAGAGCCATTCATACGCTTGCTCATTTTGCATGTCTGATGAGACATCCCACTGAGCTCAACACACTTTCCCTTAATTCCATCTTTCTGCAGCTCTCATTCCCAGTGCCAACTTTGTCCTCATCCTTTGAAAGTCACATACCTCCCTTTCTACACCCCCAGCTGCAGGCCATCTACTCATATTCCACACACTGTTTCCTTCATGGTCCACACTGATCCTTTTAACTCTTCTAGCACCAATACTTTGAATTTCCTCCAACTGGCTCATGAGTGTATATGAGCATAGCAGAATGGTTTTGTGTGTGTGCATTTCCCCGAGGGTCTTGTATAGAAAGCACTGTTCTAAACTGGGTTTATAGAAATGAGCAAAATCACAATGTCTTTGTTCCTCATCAAGTGTGTATTTTTAGGGGGACAGATAGCCAGTGAATAAAATAATTGATGAGAAACTACTACATAGTAAGGATCACATGAAAAATTTATATAGGATGAATCAGAACTCCTGGTTGCCAATGACAGAACCTACTCTAGTTAGGGTAAGCAGAAGAAAAGATTTCTTTCTTTCTTTCTTTTTTTTTTTTTTTTCGAGGTAGGGTCTCACTCTAGCCCAGGCTGACCTGGAATTCACTCTGTAGTCTCAGGCTGGCCTCGAACTCACAGCGATCCTCCTACCTCTGCCTCCCGAGTGCTGGGATTAAAGGCGTGCGCCATCACGCCTGGCAAAAGATTTCTTTTTAAGGGTGTTAGGTAGCTAACAGAAATGAGAGGATCAATCTTGTCATAGCCTTAGCCAGAAACAATTCCCACATTGATCACTGGAGGCTCTATCTATCTTTACTTTATAATATGTAGCTGTGAGGACCTCTTCCACTGGAATGTCTTCAGGATGGATTCCACGAGGTGTCTTCCTGATGGGAATACCATCGGGCTGTGTGTGAGTGACAGAAGAACTTAGGGGATGTATCTGCTATGAGTTTGCGAGAGAAGCTGAAAGTGTGAGTTTTTTGCTTCTGTCATGGGAGATAGGAGAATTTCTCATCTTAAAAGCCTAACAAAAAAGACATTTTAAAGGTACTGAGTAGTTAAAAACCATGGGGAATTTGATACGGTAGAGAGAAGATCAATTTAGATTTGAGTAGCCACAGAAGGGCTCACTACGGACTGATTGACACATGACAAGGCAAAATCCATGGAAGATACGAGTGAAGAGTATTCCAGCAGGGGCAACAAGTGAAAAGCCCCTTGTGATTGGAGGATGGCGGTGATGTTATATGTGCTTTCTATCAGGATGAGCAGGTTGGCTGATGTGGCCTGAGTTTATAACCAAGAGAATGTATGTTATGAAATAATATAAAAGAAGGTTTTAAAAGAAGTTTGAGAACACTCAGCTTCCTTTTTCCTCCTCTGAGATGTCTTGTTGAGAACAGGGATGTAATTATTGGTGTGAACATGATTACATAATCACTAAACAACTATGAGCTATTGGATACCATGGAGCGACTAGAATTATTTGTATACTGTTGAGGAGAACAGCATGAGGGATCTAGCAAAGATAAGAAACACAAGAAAGACTGTCCAGTCAGTGGAGGGATGAAGCCTTCTGTTTTTACTACAGTTCCCATGGGGGTAGGCCTTGAAACAAATTGCTTCTTTATTCTCTGTACCTTGACATCCAGGAAAAGTGTATTGTGGTTTTGGTTACTTGTACTGTGCTAGCTGTCCTGACCGCTTCAGAATTACAAAGCCTCCAGCCCCAAATGTGCACTGGCTGTTCTTTTCTTTGAAAGAACTGTATTATAAACTGGGCATAGTATAGTGGTCTGTGCCTTGTAATCCCAGCACTGGGGAGGTAGAGGCAGGAGGAGTCGGAGGCTAGCCTGGACTGTTTGCGGTATATAGCTCAGTGGAAGATCACTTGCCTAGCATGTACAAGAAACCACAACCAAGAAAAAAAAATTGCATTATATAGTTATGTGACAGAAAACTGCCTTTTAGACTCCTTAAAAAAAATCAATCCCACAAACAAGATAAATTTGCCTTTGGAAAGCAGAGCAGTTGTCACTCTGACTTGGTTCTTTCCCAGGCTCTTCCATTTGTGAAACTTGGCTCTGAAAACGAGAACACACAGTCTGGATTTATCTAATACTCTCATACTTCAGGGTGGTTTTGGACTTTAGATGAGCTAGCAGAATGATAGGAGGTAATACTCAGTTACTCTGCCTTCACACTGTTGATGTTTTGTGCCAGCTCATTCTCTGTGGGTGGGAGCCTCTCCTGTGTCACTGCAGCAACAGCATCCCAGGCCTCTATCCCGAGTGGAGGTAGCAAGTCCCTGCTCACCCGGGAGAACCCAAGGGAACTTTAAATGCTGCTGGATACACCTTGAGAATGCTTGAGAACCATTGCTCTCCTTCTTTTTGGCCTTTTAAAACTTATTCCGTCTGTCCTTTTGAGTATCTAATGGCCACAGCCTGAGAAAAATTTGTTTGGTTTGTTTCTGCAGGCTGGCCTTGAACTCCTGTGCCCAAACTGTCCTCCAGCCTCAGCCCCTTAAGGTGGCTGAGAGTACAGGTATGCACCATCACACCTTACTCCAGAAAATTTTAATGTGGTTTTAAGAATGAGAAGATATTTTATTGTTTGTGTAACATTTAGATTTTTCTAGCAATGCTTATTAAGGTCAAATACAAGAGTACACTGTGAGCAAGGTAATGGTGATTCTGGAACAGCTATTCAGCCATTGTGCAGCATGGTTTTTCCATTCTGAGTTTCACCCTAGCCTCAAGTGTGAGGTCTGATTAAGCCAGTCATTTTGAAACTGCTGAACACAGCCTATTAAAGGGTCATAAGCCAGTTAGTGGCATTTATCATTCAAAAATGAAAGCAATACCAAAAATCTTCAAGTGCATTGTGCATCATGAAAATGGGTATTTCACAAATGTTTGTTTTACTTCTCTGCATTTGTGTTTCTGTACTGCGTTTTGTACAGTATAATTATGCTACATAGCAATGTTGGTCAATGACCAGCTCCTTGTAAAACACTGGTTCCATAACATAATAATATTATAGCTGAGTTTGGTTAAGTAAGATTCTATGATGTCTGCAGTGAAATTGCTCAAAGGTGCATTTCTTAGAATATTTAAGCAGGACAGGGATCTTTCTTTTGGTTTTTGTTTTGTTTGGTCAATTTTTAAATGTGAATGCAGTGGTGTATATATTTGTATGCATGTGGGTGCATGGGAGGCCAGAAACAGACTTTGGGTATTGTGGAAGTTTGATTGAATGTCCCCCAATAGATTAAAAAATGTGAAAGTTTTTCTCCAGCTTTCTGGCTGGAGGACGTGTCACCTTGGCCTGGCCTTCAGCCCTAAGGTATTTCCGAGGTGAATGTGAAATTACAATGATACATATGCAAAGTGCAGTCCGAGCTCAAGTCTGGAGCTCCTCTGTTTGGTAGTGAGATTGTTGCTTGCTTGAGTTGCTGGCTGGAGGTGCTGGATGGGTTTTTCTCTCTGCTTGGATATGTGAAAGGGGGCCAGCCTCTTTCACCATTCTAAAACTCCCCCTGGATCTGTTACTTTAATACTTTACTCCCAGAACTGTGCCTGGTGTGGAGAGTCATTCCAGCCGTGTGTGGCACAGGTATCTTTCCAATATAATATTTTGAAACAGGATCTCTCACTGAATCTGGAGCTCACTTAGACTAACAGCCAACAAACCTCAGGGGTCCTCTCGTGTGTCCCCCTCCCCCACTCCTGGAATTATAAGCACATGCTTCTGGGGATCCAAACCCAGGTCCTCATGGTGTCACTGCAAACACTTTTTTTTTTTTTTTTTTTGTACTTTGGAGACAGCATCTCTCTATACAGTCCAGGCTGGCCTTGAATTCACTATGTAGCCCCAGGCTGGCTTCTAACTTCTGATCCTCCTGCCTTTACCTCCCAAGCATTCAGACTATAGGTGTATACTACAACATACAGCAAGACTGTTTCTTATTGTGGCTTTCATGAGGAAAAAGTTAGGAAGTCATTGGTCAAAACTAATCATGGTAATTCTGTCCCTGTCATTGGTTGATTCAGAAACCCAGGTTGAAGTCAGTACATGGAATTCCCTTTTGAACTTGGCATTGATTTTGGAATGGACATATGATCTGAGTTGGCCCAGCCAAACCAAATGAAAGGACTTTGCATAAGTTCCATTTTTATCCTGGTTCTTATTCTTTTCCTTTGGAATTTGAATCTCCTTTTTGTGTCCAGAAAGACGAGAAGCAGCAGCTGGTGTTAGGCGTGGGTGTCACCTGCACAGTCAGGAGGGGATCTGCTATATTCACCAGTCTTAAAGCCTGCTCCTGCCTCTGCTCTTCCAGAGACAATGCATTTCTGGAGTCTTGAAACCACTTTTGAGCCTTTGTTCCCGTTTTTAACTCAGAGAGCTCTGACTGACAAGTATAGATAGTGGTAATGTAGTGTCCCCGGATAATTGTTGCAACTTCATTTCCATTTTTAGAATCTGGGTGAAAATCATACTGATCCTCTTTCTCCAGGAAGTGGACTTGGGAATGAGCTACTTCAAGTCTCAGAAACAAACAGCTAGCTTTTGCTATTTTATGAATCTTAAATATTTTGCATATAATTTTTTGTTGTTGAGTTAGAGTCTTACTGTGTAGCCTAGGCCTGTCTTTACCTGTAGACCCTCCTGCCTATCTCCCAAGTGCTGAGATGACTGACAAGAACCACCATGCCCAGCTTTAAAAAAAAAATTCACTTTAAGAGAGATATTATCATGTGATAGATATAGATGTAGTTATATATTTTGTGGGTTTGAGACCCTGTCTCTAAAGTGTCGTTTTCATCGATTCCCACACACGGTTTCATTTTTCTGAGCATGAAAAACAGCTATGCTTTTTTTTCCTCTTTTCCCAACTAGTATGTTGCTTGTATTTATTTCTCAGCAGAGTACTTGAAAGGCAAAATTCACTTGTCTCATTATTTTTAAATGCCCTCCTGCAAAAAACAGATTAAGAATATGCAGATACCAATGTGGGAGAAAATAAAAGCTACTTCATTTGTTCAAAGGGTTTTAACTCTGGGTATTCTTGTAAGTGACATCTGAAGAATGGGTATTAGCAAACTGTAGCTGCCTCTGACTTTGGTGTCAAAGGACAGCTATCTCTTTCTTGTTCCCCTTTCTTTTAACAGTAGCTTTATCCAGGGATCATTCTCATAGCATAACACTTGTCCTTGTAAAGTATACAGCTCAATAGTTTTGAGAATATTCACAGGCAGCCTTCACCGTTATTTCATTCCAGGAAATGGCCACACCACCAAACCTCCTTCCCAATATAGTCAACTCTCATTACCCCACCCCTGTATCTAGACCTTGGCAAAAACCATTTTTTCTTATTCGTATGGATTTTTCTCTCTGGACATTTATTTGAATGAAATCATACAAAACATGGCCCTTTGTGACTGGCTTCTTTCACTTACCCCTGTTTTAGGGGATCCACTTATGTTGTAGAGTGCTTTAGCTAGCATTATGGCTTATTATTAAGTAGTATTTCATTATATGATATACATGTTTTGTTTATGCATTCATCAGTTAAGAGTATTTGGGTGATTTTCCATGTTTTTGTCTAATAGAAATAATGCAATTGTGAATATGTGTGGAGTTCTTTTTGTGGACATATATTTTCATGCTTTTGGGTATTGTATAGAAAAGAGTAGAATTGCTGAGTCACAGGGTAACTTTGTGAGAAACTTCTGGGCTGTTTCTAAAGCGTTTACATCATTTTTAAATCTCATCAACAATGTCTAAAAGTTCCAGTTGCCCTGTGTCCTCACAACACTTACTCATGTGTTTCATTTTAGCCTTCCTAGTAGCTATGAAGCATTTATTTTATTTATTTTTCAGTGCTGGCAATTGAATCTAGTTCTTTGCACATGCTAAAAAGCATGTTCTCTACCACTTAGCTACACTCCTAGATCTTCATTGTGGATTCGTTTTGCATTTCCTTAGTGGCCAATGATGTGGAACATAATTTCAAGTGCTTATTATTTGTGACTAGTAAGACATAGTCTTTGTGACTAGTAAGACATGGTCTACCTTGACATGCCATCTCGTCCCAGTCAGAATGGCCAGCATCAAGAAAACAAATGACAAATGCTGGCAGGGATGGCGCAGAGAACCCTCATCCCCTGCTGGTGGGAGTATAAATTGGTACAGCCACTATAGAAATAGATGTAGAGGGTTCTCACAAGACTAAAAATAGAACTACCATACGACCCAGCTACACTTAAAGGACTATACCTAAAGAGCATATACCTACTTAAAGGACTCCACATCCTACTGCAGAGTATTTTTTTTTAAATATATATATTTTATTTATTCATTTTCAATCAGAGAGAGAGAGAGAAAGAGAGAGAGAGAGAGCGCGAGCGAGCAAGCACCAGGGCCACCACCTTGTGGGTCTGGCATATGTGGGTCCTGGGGAATTGAACCAGGGGCCTTAGGCATTGGAGGCGAGTGCCTTAACCACTGAGCCATTTCTCCAGCCCTGCAGAGTATTTTTATATCCATGTTGATCCCTGTTCTTTTCACAGTAGCAAGAAAATGGAATCAACCTAGATGTCCATCAATAGATAAATGGTTAATAAAAATGTGGTTCATATGCAGAAGGGAATTTTATTCAGCTATAAAAGTAAAAATATGAAATTTATAGGAAAGTGAATGGAACTGGAAATTATTATTGTAGGTGGGGTGATCTAGCCTCAGAAACACAAATACTGTATGTTCTCTCGTGCTGATCCTAGCCTCTAATTGTTAAATATGTGTATATAGAGAGATTAAACATGGGTAAAAGTTAGAAACTGACAAGGGGCTCATGTGACTGGAAACAAAAGAGAGGCTTTAAAGGTGCAGGGTGGGGAATAGAACAAAGAGGAAGGGATCAATGCAGGGAGCAAGGGTGGGGTGACATGACATAGAGTCAGAGTGACAAGGGGAGCCAGGGGTGGGCACTAACCAGAATGAAATACATAGGACAAAAGCACCATATGGAAACCTATTACTTTGTAAGTTAATTTTAAAACAAAACAAAAAAAATAAAGCAGTCCATTCTCAAATTGAGTTGTTTTTCTACTGTTGAGTTATAAAGAAGGTTGTCTTTTGAGCTTCTTTTTACTTCATTATGAATTTAGTATCCATTCATTTCTTTAAACCGTTACCTCTCAAAATGTTTATTTATTTATTTATATTTTTTTATTTTTTGTTTTTTTCAAGGTAGGGTCTCACTCTAGCCCAGGCTGACCTGGAATTCACTATCTCAGGGTGGCCTTGAACTCATGGTGATCCTCCTACCTCTGCCTCCCAAGTGCTGGGATTAAAGGCGTGCGCCACCACACCCGCCCTTTATTTATTTTTTTAAAGAAGGCAGATGTGTCCTTTTCAGTGTCATTCTGCCTTTGAGTGCTATCACCAAGAGACTGTCATAATTAAAAAATACTGAACTGGGGCTGGAGAGATGGCTCAGTGGATAAGGCACTTGCCTCCAGTGCCTAAGGCCCCGGGTTCAATTCCCCAGGACCCACATAAGCCAGACCCACAAGGTGGTGGCCCTAGTGTTCTCTCTCTATCTCTCTGTCTCTCCCTCTCTCATGTATCTCTGCTTGAAAATGAATAAATAAAATATATTAAAAAAACACCCAAAAAATACTGAACTGGAGCTAACTGTTGTGTAGACAGAAAAGTGGAAGAAATTAGAAAGCACTGGTGATGTAGATACACTGTGATGTAAGGTCTGGTGAGCTGAATTAAATCCCTAGGGCTCTCATGGAATCTGATGGAGCAGGGACTGTATGACTGCTGAAACTATCAAACAATGCTGTTGGTTCCTGACATTCTCCTTAAGTACATTCCCTTTCAGGGTGTGTGTGTGTGTGTGTGTGTGTGTGTGTGTGTGTGTGTGTATATCAAGTACTACAAGGTTTTTTGCGTAATTATCGGTGTGTTTGTTTTACCTTCCCTCATCAGGAATGGGGACATTGAAAGAATTCATAACTAGTTTAGCTAGATCATAAGAGTGGCTCACATGCCTATCATATGTTCCATCTTGTAGCAAATGTATGCTATCGATTAGCCTGATTAAATTATGGGAGAGAGCGTCCATGAGACCAAAATGGCCCTTTAGAATGCTTTTTCTACACTTAGTGGCATTCATACCGGTGTAATCTTTCAGTAAGAGCGTTCGTGTCTGATTAATATTAAATGGAAAACCAGAGCATAAATAGAATGGCTGTAAGAAGTGCTGGAGGAAAGGCAGAGAGAGAGGGCTGTAAAGAGTAACACTTTGGCTCCAGACTGGCTTGCAAGTCCTGACTCTACCTTGTCTTCTTTCAGTGACCCAAAAGTTCACTCTTCTCACGTGTGACATGGAATGGGTCAGTGTGTCTTGTAACCATGTGAAGATGAGTGAGACAATGTGTGAATAGCATTTAAGCTAATACTTGGCACATACAGAGACTCACTTAGCGATGGTGCCAACGCTACACAATGTTTCAAGTTTATATATTCTGGGAAAGCTCAAGTAATCTTCTATAGTTCAATTGGAACAACTAACCAATCTTGACAAGTCTCTGGTAATTTAATTTTATAGAAGGCATGCCAAGCAAATCTGGACCAATTCTTTTAAGGCTTCATTTTTTCTATAATGATGAAATATACTTGTTTAAGAAAATTTGGGCTGAGTGTAATGGCACACACCTTTAATCCCAGCACTCGGAAGGCCAAGGTAGGAGGATAGATGTGAGTTCGAGGCCAGCCTGAGACCACATAGTTCCAGGTCAGCCTGGACTAGAGTGAGACTCTACCTCAAGAGAGAGGGGGGAGGAGAAGAGAAGATTTTGGGAAAATATTATTAAAGTCACATTTTATAAAATTCAGGAAAGTATAAGAGTCTATGAATGGAGGCTTTAAGTGGGAATGTGGTCCAAGATGGAAAGAAAAGTCTCTCAGAAGTAAACAATACTGGTTTTAACTGGAAATTATGAGTAAGAGCAGGAGAAAACAGCTATAAAGACTAATGGATGGATTTGGACTGAGGACATGAGCTCAGTGGTAGAACACTTGCCTAGCATGCTCAAGACAATGGGATCAATCTCAAGCCAGTACTGGGAGCTATGGGGAGAACTACAAAAGAAATCTCTTCCTTTATTTCTATCAAAGACAGACTTTTAAAAAAAAGTACCAGTGGGAGCCGGGCGTGGTGGCGCACGCCTTTAATCCCAGCACTCGGGAGGCAGAGGTAGAAGGATTGTTGTGAGTTCAAGGCCACCCTGAGACTACATAGTGAATTCCAGGTCAGCCTGGACTAGAGCGAGACCCTACCTCGAAAAAACAAAACAAAACAAAACAAAACAAAAAAAAAGCACCAGTGGGAATCTGTACAATCAGTTAGGGCATTATCAACGAGTGCCCCCAGAGAGATGAGGGTTCTGAAGCCCACACTGACAACAAAAACATCTTAACAAATTGGAGTGATGGAAATAGCTAAGAATAGTCTTTCATTTATTTTTTTTACTTTTTGAAATTTAGTTTTGTATGTGTATGGGCATGCATGTGCCATGGCATGTAAGTATAATGATCTAGCTTAATGCTGGTGCTGGGAATTGAATAGAATCAGCAGGTTTGTAAGCAAATGCCTAACTGATGAGCCATCTCCCCAGCCCAATTATTATTATTTTTTGAGACAGGGTCTCACTCTGTAATTCAGATTGGCCTGGAATTCACTGTATTGCTCAGACTGTCCTTGAACGCTCTTTGATCCCCTTATTTTAACCCCCTTAGAACTGGGATTATAGATATGTGCTTCCATGCCCAGTTAGGCCAGGCTTTTACTTAGAGTCGGTGATATCAAAACAGGGAGTGATGAAAGCATAGTTTCTTACCTCCTAGTCGAACTTCTGGTAAAGAATCTTTTTTGTACTTGAAAGATGGAAATAACACTTTAAAAGAAAGGAATGAAAATAACAAAGTGTCGGTGTAATCTGGATATGATGAAGAGCTTTAGAGAAACATAATACTAGCTCAGAGAAAACATATTCTTATAGTACTGAGCCTGCAAAGTAAGATATATGATGGGAAATTGTTGGTTGGTCTTTTGAAAACTAGGAGGAAGATTTCATACCAAAGAAAGACTGGTGTCATAGGCAGGATTCTAGAATACCTGATTAAAAATGAATTTCTAAATTTCTGAAAAGTATTGGGGTTGTGCCCCAATCTCTAGCATATAAATAAATGAATGAATAAATAAATAATTTTACATATTTTTGAGGAATTGATAATTGCAGACTATTATATCCTCTTTCTGAGTAACCTTATGAGACCAGTGATAAGGTAAAAAGTTATAACCATGATGTCTAGCACAGTGGTACCTAGCCATATGTGATTTGAATCATGCCTAGTTTGAACTGAGTTGTGCTGTAAGTGCAAATAAGCGCTGAAGTATTTACATGTTGGACCATTCATGTTAAATACTGTATTAAATAAAATATGCTATTAAAATTTCAAAAAATTAATTTCATCTGCTTCTTTAGTGTTAGAGATCAAATTTAGGACCTTGTGCATGCTAGGCAAGTGTTCAAGCTGTAGCTCCAGTCCATATTTTTATTTATTTTGGTTTTTAGAGATAGGGTCTCACTCTAGCCCAGGCTGACCTGGAATTTACTATGTAGTCTCAGGCTGGCCTTGAACTCATAGTAATCCTCCTACCTCAGCCTCCCAGGTGCTGGGATTAAAGGCATGAGCCACCATGCCTGGCCTATTTATTTTAAAAATATTTTTACTTTGCAAGGAGGAGGGGGGGAATAGGCACACCATGGCTTCATGCCACTGCCAGGGAACTCCAGGTGCATACACCACTTTGTGCATCTGGCTTTACATGGGTATTGGGAACTTGAACCTGGGCCATTAGCCTTTGCAAGCAAGTACTTTTAACCACTGAACCATCTCTCCATCCCTTAATTTAATTTAATTAGTTAATTTTTTTTGAGGTGGGGGGGGTCTCACTCTAGTCCAGAACTCACTGTGATCTGTCTTCCAAGTACTGAGATCAAAGGTATGCACCACCATGCCTGGATTCCTCTTTTTTTTTTTTTTGGTTTTTCGAGGTAGGGTCTCGCTCTAGTCCAGACTGACCTGGAATTCACTATGTAGTCTCAGGGTGGCCTTGAACTCACGGCGATCCTCCTACCTCTGTCTCCCGAGTGCTGGGATTAAAGGCATGCGCCACCAAGCCCAGCTTTTTTTTTCCCTCTTTTTATTTTTATAAATGTGACTACTAGTCTAGCTATATCTGTTGGGCAGTATTGTGCTTTAGACATTGCAATATTTACTATGCTATTTTAGAAAATTTTGAAAATTTAATGTATTAGATATTAAGCCAAGATTTTATTTTGTTACCACCAAGAACTGTATTATACTTAAATGGAGTGAGAACTGGGTAAACAAACACCTAAATAATTTTAAAGGCGGATGTAGATGTCTAATGGGAAATTCTTGTGATTGTGACCATAGTAACAGCAGAAAGTGGGAAGGATTGCTTTGCTATCATTTGTAAACTAGTTTAAATTTTTTTCATCTATTTATATGTGTATTTACTGATTCTCTGGTGTGCACATGTGCCATGGCATGAGCAGAGGCCAGAGGACTACTTTCAATTTGGTTCTTGTCTTTTACCTTGTTTTGAAGAAGGG